>CM018691.1:116014414-116308198 GCA_009363875.1 Mikania micrantha | reverse complement strand
ATGGGCGGGTTGTAGGCTCGACTCAGGGGTATGCTCTATATATAAGCATACCGAGCTGATGATACAGGTGATGTTAATGAGGTTAGGGTTGTTACCGAAAAAGGGTTTTGCAAACATTTTTCAAATGTTAAACTATATGAACTCACCAACCATGTGTTGACTTGATCTTTTTGCATGACTTCTCAGGTGACGAACAGGTCAATAAGAAGTTATTGGTTTGAGCTAGGCTTTCAGTTGAAGGACCTAGCATTTGGACTTGCATATTTTTGGAACATCATACACCTATTTTTGTATTATCTTGTCAGATACAAGATAGAATATTTATGATGTTAATAGTAGATTTACATTGTTAAATTATGAACTAAAATTGATGTAATTTAACTTTGTAATTCTATTTTATTTAGAAATTCTCATTATATTCATGAGCAATGTAACAATCTGATCATCAAGATTTATCACTCACGATATCGCGCCCCAGAGAACCTTCCGCCCGACGGGGAATCCGATCCAACCTCGCCGGCTCGGGGTGTGACAATGCCCCAATTTGCATGTCTATAAAGAGGTTATGGCGTTACTGTTTAGCCCATTATTTGAGTACGTTGTTATCATTGCAATAAATGTCACAAAATCTCTTATAGTCATTTCCATAAAAAGTTGATTAGCCAAATCAAGAGTGCCAGTTTTGCAGTAAGCATCAGCTAGCTGTTGCAAACCATAAGGGTCAAATTAAACCCTAGTTTAATGATATGGGAATGCACTTAAGTTAAGTTTTTGTCACCAGCGTCTCATCGCAAGAAGACAAGAGTGTCGCAAATGTCACATAATCAGGAAGTGTTCCCCATCTACACATTTCTGCATACAACTTGAAAGCTTCCACAGGCTGATTATGCTGAGAATAACCACCGATTAATATCGTCCAAGTCACCGCGGTCCTGGTCTTACAGAGATGCCATCAAACAAGTCTCTAGCACGATCAAGATTTCCTGATTTAACATACCCAGAAATTAAAGTGTTTAAAGAGTAAGTGTTCGTATGGGGCATTTGGTCGAACAGTTGGTGTGCTTGGGTTACCTGACCATTAGCGACGAGATGATTGAGCTCAAAGTTGGAGCGTGATGTGTTTGGTTGGTTGAAGCCTGTTTGACTACACCAGCATCCACTGACTGTGTGACGATGGTGTGTGTGAAAAATGTAAGCATCGGTTTTGATGTATGTGGTGATCTTACATGACTTGCGAAACCTCATAGGAAAGTGATGATTGTAGGAGTGATAATTCATAGCATTTTGCCTCTATCTTGATTCTTTGAGGTTGTTAGTTTCATTAGTTTATCAAATTTACTAAATTTCAAACGACCAAACAATCCTTGCTTTCATGTCTTCTGATGTAAAAATTATGGCTTTGTTTGTTGGGTTTCCTGTGTGACGTAATTTTTTTTCTGTAAAGTAAGTTTATTACCTGTTGATGTTGATGAAGAACAATACAAATACTTGAGTTACCCCACGCGTTGCAGGATATGTCTACCTTAATTTAGAACTATGGTTGCCGCCCGCGCGTTGCGCGGGGCCCTTTATTTAACACGATTAAAAGTATTGCTTCAAAAATCAAAACTCAGATAACATAAAAAATGTCATCGTATTGGAAAATTTTAACACGAAACTTTTTAAAATAATAGTAAAAATAAAAATTGTCTAAAACTTACATTACATAATATGTAAAAAAATCAAGTAACATGAAACGAAGCATAAGTGCGATTATAATATTATTAGACATACAACGTAAAAAAACTAATGTCAAAAAAGTAAATAAAAAAACACATTAATCGTAAATCTTTAAGAACTACGAACCTAAACATAAACGAATAAAAATTAGAATATAATAATGTTATTATATAATATTATAGTATTTTATTATTATTATTATATTATTATTATTATTATATATTATTAGTATATATTATTATTATATTATATTTAATAATAATATTAATAATATAGTATTATTTTTTATTATAATAGTAATTAATATTATAAAATTAGAATAACTTAAATTATTGTTATAATGTTATTACTATTATATTATATTATTTTATTATTATTATAATAATGTTATTAATATAATATTATTATTATATTTTAATATTATAATATATTAATATTATACTTTTATTATTATTATTAAAAAATAATATATTTTATTATTATTTAATATTATATATTATTATATAATATTATTATTATTATTAAAATAGTTTTACTGTTCATAAAACTTCTAAATGTATATATAGGTAACTAGCCTAAAACCCCGTGCATTACACGGTTGAATAATTATAAAATTTATATAAGATAAGTAGTATAATTGAAATATTTTTATAATTTATAAATTCTAATAAATAGTAAAATATTAGAATTAGAATATTCATATTTTTTAATATTTAATCATATAATTTAATTACTAAAGAAATTATAAATATATTAGGAGAAGAGGCGGGGGGAAAAAAATTGTCAGATTGAACCAGAATGTGACATGTGTCTCATAAAAAATACTCATTTATTATAATAGGTAGATTCGGGTATAATAGACCCGTATAAAAGAGTAATTTTGGGTCAAGTTTTAAGCGGGAAATAAAGAATTGTAGTGTCTAATAAAATGCCAAGTGTCCCCCTATTATACTCCTTTATTAGTAAAGGAAGATATTAGAAGCGTACATTATCTGCATATCAAAACATAGAATAAAAACACATTATAGTAAACGTTTGTTACATCTTCATAAATTATATGTAAATAGTTTTTATATTTTTAATTATTAATATTATTTAATTATTAGCAATATTTAGAGTTAATTACACGGATGGTCCTTGTGATTACCCAGATTGCATGGATGGTCCCTAACTATCAGAAATTACAATGGTGGCCAGAAAGTTTGTAAAAACGTAACATTGATGGTCCCTGGGTTGGATGTCTGTTAACTTTCTCTGTAAATTTTCAAAAAAGACTATTAGGCCCTTAGCTTAATTCATCATCATATCTTCTACCTTAAACCCTTCCATCAACAGGTATGTTCTCCACCCCCTCCTCCTCCATTTCTTGCCGTGCTCCTCCTAATCTTCCTCGCTAGCACCACCGACGACCACCTTCGGCAACCGCCACCACATATACGATCAGGGTTAAAAATACGACTACAACTGGGGTCGAACCGAACTTCAGGTCGAGAGGCAAAAAAAATACGATCATGGGTCTTCAAGAACTGCTTAGCCATCTCGGGAGATGATGCGACTACAACTGGTGAGTCGAACCGAACTTCAGTTACATGAGTTCACCGTAGGTTTGGCTAATTTGTGAAGAGATTGGTGAGGGAGAGGGCCAACGGTGGTGATGCTAGAGTGGGAGCCATGACGCTGGTGGGGGTGTAGCTACGACGGCGGTGATGCTAGGGTGGAGCCATGACGCAGGTGGGGGTGGAGCTACGACGGCGGTGATGAGCTAGGGTGGAGCCACAGCAGTGTGTGTATATCTCACGATGCTGTGTGTATATCTCGTGATGGTGGTGTATATTACACAACTTGAAGAAGCTGGAGGTTTTCGATGGTGGTGGTTGCCGGAGGTGCTCAGTGGTGGTGGTGGTTGCCGGAGATGCGTGGTGGTGGTGTTGCTGGAGATTTTCGGTGGTGCAAGTGTTTATATCACTTTGTGTGTAACACACTTATCTTTTTTTCTTTTTTTATAATAGGGGTATTTTAGTCATTTTTTAATAATAGGGTATATCCTAGTTAATATTATTTCATTGCTCATTACTTATGTTATTTAATTATTAATAATATTTAATCATTCGTATATTTTATTATATAAATATTGTTATTTGATATTAATATAATTTAAAATTTTATTTTATTTAGTTATTAATATCATTAATTGTTACTATTATTATAATATAGTATTGTTTATATACAATGATTTATGATTGTTTATATGGTGATTCTATTTGTTCAGATTAGTTAATATAATTATCCACCTACTATTACTATGACGTCAATGTAACTTACGTTAACATCTGTCATATTTATGTATTATTAACTATATTTTATTGTATCAACTATCAAGAGTGAGACTTTTTGCTTGATATTTGCTTCATTTTATTGAGATATACTTATGTTTTGAAAAGCATGTATGTCATTGAACAAATTACTCTCTACCATTTCAACCACTGACACACACAAAAATAAAATCATAAATCATATCAACTCTAAAGTTGAAAAACTATAAAAGTCGTACTCATTATATTTTATTTAAAGAATAATATCTAAATTATAAAATAAAGTTATTAACCTTCTCTAGACTAATGATTTGTCTACTCTCATTGCTTTATAACTTACATCAATCCCATAAAATCTCATCAATTACAACACATAATAGTCTACATGTTAAAGCTCTAAAGTCTAAAGTGATGCATGATCTAAAAATGCTTTTCAACATTATCATCAACAGGTGCCAGCAGTTAATAACAAACAGTGTTAATATTATTTACAATAATCACACCAATCTCAACCTTCTTCATATATTCACAGTCAACTGTCCAGATTGTTCAAGAGGTAACAAAAATCATTGATAATTGAGGAAAAAAAAAACAAACAAAAACCAACCAGCTGTTCTTTATACACTTGTCAAACAGCTGAATCTCCTTCCCAAACATAAAAAAAGAAAAAAAATTATTTCACAAAGCACACACATCAAATTGGAGATAGAAATAAATAAATAAATCTCAACCCAGATGAAGCTTATTTTGCAGCTTTAAAAAGTTGGCTTCCAAGGGTCACAACCGGGGTTCCTTCCCCCATGATTGTTGTCAAACTCATTTCTTTTTCAAGTATTCGGTCCAGCTCGGTTACCACATAACTCATTGCGGGTCTTCTCTCACTGGAAACTTCCACACACCGGATTATCAAGTGGACATATTCTTCCATACCTTCTGTTGTGAAGCTGTTGCCGATTCGAGAATCAATGATGCTCGAAATGGACCCTGCCTCTTGATGATTTTGCACCTTTCATAAAAAAAAAAAATAGGTTTATAGAACAATCTAGAATAAAAGATGTATAATTAGAATTGAATAAACTGAATACCCATTCAACAAGATTTTGGTTGGAGTTTGAAGATAGCAATTCCACTGCTTCTTGTCCACTTACCAACTCGACCAAGAACACACCAAAGCTGTATACGTCACTTTTTTCAGAGAAGCGCTTGAACTCTTGCACCCTGTAAAAAAGTACAGGCTCAAAATAATATTCTGAAAAATATAGTAAAATAAGAAAAAAAAAACATGAAAAGGGTATAACTCTGGAGCAAGGAATATCTCATCAATTATTGTTTGAGAAGATGGGCCTGCTGAATCAACTCGCCCTAAGAAATTTCGGACCCCTGCATCAGCAACCTTAGCTATAAAGTTCTCATCTACAAGAACATTTGCAGTTTTGAAATCCTTGTGAGCCAAACGGGGGCTTAGGGAGTGAAGGTGAGCCAAACCTGAACATGAAGGGTATGAATGAGAGTTGCACGCGTAAAAAAAGCTTTTCTGGAGAATCGGTATAATAACATTATTGTAGCAAATATTTTCTCGAGCAGCTTACAAAAGAGCTGTGTTTTATCTTAAAAAGACGAACTAATACCAGGAAAGCCAAAATGCTCACTGATTTTGCAGAGGATCACCTTTAGCTGCACCAAGAGCTATTGTAAGTCTATGCTTGAATTCAAGTTTTTCTTTAGTAACCTGACCAGCACCTGAAGGTTCAAATTTTGTAACACTATAAATTAAAATGCAGGAATATTCATAATCCAGAAAGCAAAAAAGGTTAGCAGACGGATAATTACCATATAAGTGGATGGAAACACTTCCATTGGGTACATACTCGTATACAAGAATCTGTTGACCACTTGCTTGACAGTAACCTAAAAGAGTAACAATATTTCGATGCTGAATAGATGCCAGATACCTTGCCTGTTTGAAAGTTAAATCATAAGATGACAAAAAAATAAATAATATAATGTCAAGATAGACAAGTTCTGAATGAAATCATACCCTTAAATACAATATTTCCATGTAACAGTATCACTTTCAAAAACAAAGGTAAAAATGCATATGTACTTATGATTACCTCTTGTATGAACTCTTGAGTAGGGGGAGCAAGTCGCCTTTTTATTGCTACTAGCATACCATCATGAAGTAAGCCCTTGTACACCTCACCGAATTTTCCTTCTCCAATTAAACTTTGTCACTAAAATTCTTTGTAGCTAATGACAATTCATCAATTTCAAACCGTCTGGTTTCTCGGATGACAAGTTGAACCGCCTGAGATCTTCCAACTAAATTTGATATTGATGCTATCGATTAATAACTTTAAATGAAGATTAATAACGTTGATATATAATCTTAAACTCACCTTGAGATGGATCAGAAGAGTCGGTTTCTGAAGTTCTAGACACACTTCTGTTATTACAAAGGAAGAACCATGTAACTAAAATCACAAACCCTAGTAAGACCATAGCTCCTGCAGCACCTCCAACTATTGCTGCAAGAGCTCTTGACATTTGGTATGAGGACCTATTTCACCTGCCTAAAAAAAACAAAAAAAAAGAAAAATTAAGTTAAAAGTGAGTAATAATGCCTTGTAGAAATCTAATGTTGCAACGACTAACACAATGACCCAACTTTCCAACACACTTCATCAAGATGAGTGACTTCTAGAAGTGTAAAGTACATTGCCAATAAATGTTGTTCTTTGTCATGCAGAAAAAGAATGTTATTTATATCTTTAATCATACAAACATTTGTGTGTTGGGGGAAGTATAAACACACAATATAGAGAAAGCTACACCCAAACAGATCACTTAGGACAAGAGTAGCTTAGCAAGATCAATAAAAAAAACACAAAAAACTTGATGAAAATGATCCACATGTGTCGGTGATTATCAAATTATAAGTGCTAATTATGACAAAGATAAATGTCTTTGAACTTTTTCTTCAAATGAAATTCAGATTTTGTGAGCATATATTAATTTTAATCTTTTTTATAATATTTCAAGGTTGAAATTATAGTATTCATTTTTGAAACAACCCACGATAAAATTAGTGTTATTAAAGAATAAATGATTAATAATTAATTACAAAAATATGGTACATGCTTTCTCTCAAATTCAATTATGAGGAATATATTTGAAAAATAAACATTTTTCAGGTCTATAATTTATAAGACACGCATGATAATACCAGTGTCGACCGGCTCAGCCTGTAACTGTTTACTAGATGCGTGTTCTTGAAAGTTTGGACCCCAAAAATGTAGATTCAAATACGTCACCTAATATGAAATTTGACAGACGCTAGGTAACCACGCACACAGTTTGCCCTTTTTAAAACTAGGGAAATAGATACACTGGACAGTCAAAATGGTATTATGTAGTTAGATTGCATACATGCTCTTGCTTATTAATGTTGAAACCACAAAATAACTAAACATTTATCCAAAAAGGGCTGTAAAAGTTATATTATATAGTAACAGAACATGAAACACAAACATATGGGCGTGTATATTAGCATCCTCTCGTAGGATATACATTAGGCCTTTCTGTTGATGATAAACATATATGGCCTTTCATAGATTGCAAATATTGTGGATATGAACTTCAATGATAATGTGAAGATATTTATAGTGTAGAAAATGATTATTGAAACTTTTTGTCAAATTAGAGATTTGCCTTACTTTTACTTTAATTGAGTTGACTATTTATATAACTCAACAACACAAGAGACAAAGAAAAAGAGAAGTGGAAAAGTTGTGAATTCTGATATGCAAAAGCTACAAGAAGTTCAAGAAGGTTAATATTAAGTGTGGCTAGATTGTATGCATTTTGCATAAAATCACTCAAGGAGGGGCAAGGCTTTTTTTTTCTTTCTGTACATGCTGCTCATAATCATGCTGCATGGGTGTCGATTTCATTTTTTTAATAACCAGCTTATACTTTAGTATATGTGACCCTATCTGCCTAGCAGTACTTGATTTTGGTTTTCTATCTACTCCCTGGAACTCTGGAAGCAGTTGAATATCTTTTGCAAGGGAGTTGGTTCTTGAAGAAGGTATCCATAACACACAAAATATCACAGAGAAGTACCACATTGATTGCCAACTCAGAAATGAAGCAGCTTAAAGAGGATGAGGGCATAAGTAGCTATGACAGCACCGATGATGAAGAATTGAGTTGTGACTCATTAGTTGTACCCATTTTAACATGATCATTATGTAAATTATAAGATTAGTGGTAAAATTTCCTATATAAAAAAACAAAGTTGAGATGCAGTGGCTGCTCATTCAGTTGACTAAAAGTGGTGATGGGTGCTACATTCATTTAGCCACATTATCATCAAACATCAAAGGTGCATCAGAATTGTTCTATCACATTTCAGGGTGTCAAATCCAACAAAATTAAAATCCTATTCAGATACTTGTAGATAGCAACTAATCGGATTGAATCTGCAGAGACCTATTTAGATCTACTTCTATGATAAAATTAATGCAGTTGTTGTGTGTGTGTGTGTGTGTATCCTTTGGGGGAAAGGGGTTTTTTACTTAAACAAATACATTGAATAAAGCGATGAACATACAGTAAACAATCAAAAAGATGAGTAATCAACCAGAGGAAACGATTTAGCCAAAGATTCAATCAAGTTCAGATTCAGGAATCGGCACTAAACTATCTTCAATACACAAGAATAAACTCCTTACAGACATTAGCTATAAAAATATAGAAGAATCAGCAATTGCAGGTATCAAGCAATAATCAGTTGATACTTTGAAACAACAACATTACTGAATTAATCAGCGAATCTCAGAATGATTTGTGAATCAAAACCTAGATTAAGCATCAAGTAGAAAGCAAAAAAGGATTAGGCAATGATGGATCAAGTGAAATTAGTACTCACAACTGGCAAATCGTAAGCTCATTCTCTGAGTTGATCCAAGCCTTTATATTCTGATCGATCCTTAATGATCCCTCTACTGTCATGAACAAATGACAATCCACACTTTTGTTTATCAAACTCCTGTTTTTGTCTTTTTGTTTGGGCCAAGGCATAAAACCCTCCAACTTCTAATCTATTGTCATTTTAGCCCCCTTTTCAGGTATCCTTCTCAATTTAGCCTCATAATAATCAATATCAATATTAATAATAAATTCAAGCCCAAGTTTCAAACTTAATTTTTCAAATCTCAAAGTCGCTTCGGTTCATATGAGTATTTTTATGATTGATATATATATATGGTTGGATCCACTAATGAAAGATTTTGCTCAAAAAGGTAAAAATTAATAAGAGTTTAACATGTGAAATGCTAAAATATAAATCCAAAAATCCCATACAAAAACAAAATCCGGTACAAAAAATAAAAATTAGTACAAAAAAAATAAAAATATAGTATAAAAACAAAAATACAGTAAAATAACAAAAATTCAGTACAAAAAAATATATATAATATATAAAAAGGATCTAGTACAAAAAAATAAATATATAGTCCAAAAATAAGAAAATTGTGTCTAAATTATCATGTCACGTGTCTAAATTATCATGTCACATGTCAAAATTGTATTAGTTCTTACCTTTCTTAGCCAGAAATCTTTTCTTATTTAATATTTCCCTTATAAGTAAATTATAGTTCTATTAATAAAATAACATAAATTATTTAGTTATATATATAATAATTTCATATATACAAACTATCATTTAAATATATTAAATAAACAAAAACTATTTAAAAAGTAAAATGTATGTTTATTTTAAGCTTAAACTTAAACTTGTTTAAAATTTAACTTAATAAAGTATTTTATCAAAGCTCATATTAACTCACAAGGAGATATGCTTTACAAAAATAATAATAATAATAATAATAATAATAATAATAATAATAAAAAATAAATAAATAAATAAAAAAAATAAATAAATAAATAAAAACAGGTGAAGGTTTGATTCAAATTATGAAGTTAGTGAATTAAAGTTAATATCTTGTATTCTTGAAGTCAAAAATTCAAGCGAAAGATTAGTATAAAAGATCAGAGTTGGTTAAAAAAAAAAAAATAAAAAATAATAAAAAGGTGACTATATACATTGAATTAAATAGAAATGTTAAAAAACATGAAGCATTTTGTGCAGCCTATAATGATTCGATTATTTACAGGTATTTGTTCAACTCAGGACTTTAGATTAGGAACATCACTAATGGCTCACTTTTTTGGGTCTTGTAAAATATAATGTGTTTGTTATTTGGAACAGCTAGCGAAGACCCTCTTTCATATTTTTACATGTGAAAAGGAAATTCAAATGGAGCCTTAGCTGGCGAACTCAATGAAAAACATACAATTTGTTATTTGATCCAAACAATTCATATTTTTAAATATGTAATATAATAAAATCAACAATACTTTAATTTGTTTGGTATACAAATAAAAAATGTGGTTAAATGTGAACTATCATGTTATTTTCAAGATTCTGAATGGACGATACATATATGTTTTTAAGGATTTTTACTTTAATATATGTTGTATCTAGATTTTTTTAAACATATATGGTGTAGGTTATAAAGAAAACACTAAATTATTTTTTTCAATCATCGCATAAACGTGTAGTACGTACATTTTTCTTTTACAGAAACCATGCGAAGGCAACGTACTAGCTATATACACAACCAAGATTAGGTTATCTTATAAAATTTTCATTTAGACAATCATCTATTAGAAATCACGTTCTTTTTAGAAATTCATATATGTCTAACTATATTTGCATCTAATGATTAAGATATTATTCTTTATCAGGTTATAAGAGTTTAAGTTTCACCACAAATAAATTGATGCAAAAATTTGTTTAAAAAAAAAAACTTGTTTGTGTCCATGAAATCAATGTTCGTGCTGGAAGCAATTAATAATCATTTAGTGTTGTTCAATGCAGTTGATAAAGAACTTCTTGGTCTTGTAAGTTTTTTTTTTTTTCCTTTTTTTTTTTTTCACCCTAATTAACTGCTATTATAATTAGTTGTCAATAACATGAAAAATGAGGGATATAATATAAGTCTCTTAAGTTGATTTCTTAAGTTTCAATTCAGGCTCTTGAGGTTTTTATCACGATTTTGAAATATGACAAATAATCAAGTGTTGTTAATTTTTTTAACTCCTATTAGTTGACGTGGACCTGAGTAAGTGAGTATGATTGAAACTTCTCACTAGTTGATGAACACATCTTCTAAGACATCTTGTAAGTGTAGAAATGATTTTTGAGCAACATAACTTTATTAATTATAAACGCCATGGAAGTTTTTGTTATTTAAACTTTTTAAAAAAAAACACAAAATCACATCAGAATTAGAAAATGTTGGCATTAAAAAATTAATTAGATTGTTTTTAATTTGTTTATTGGACGTTTGCGTGTATGCAGTATTTAAAAACTTTAAAATAGTGTGAAAAACATATATATATATATATATATATATATATATATATATGTATGTATGTATGTTGTAATTTTAACCCTTGTTAAATGTTTTAAATTTGTTTTGGACAGGCTAAAAAATTAGAAATAATGAGAAAATGTAAAGAAGCAAATTAATTAATAATTCAAACTCCCGGCCACTTGATCAAGAGTGCTTTAGATTCTCTCAACCACCGACCTGCCTTTGTTTATTTAACTTTAAAATTATTGAAACCATTTTCTTTATTCGTTGAAATTATTATTTTTAAGAAAGTTGGTGACAAGAGAGCGGTTATAAATAAACTATATATGTATGCTTTAATGATTGGTGTATTACAGATTAAGACTCTTTTCATAAATTAAATTAAAAATTTAATGGAAATTAACATGAAATAAATTAAATATATATACTAATGAAAAAGCATATATTAACAACAGCTAGCTAGCAAATGTTAGTGTATATAAAAAATTTCATTCTCATCATATTTTCTATATTAATATCATTCTGACTGGAAAATAATTTCAGTGGGGGCAACATAGTTTTCTTGTTTAAATTTTTTGCAGGTCGGTCGTCTAAATTCTTTGACCAGATTTAATCGATCAAAAGAACAAAAACTAATTTGGGTTTTTTCTTTTTTTTACCCGATGCAAAAAGAAACTTACGAGGTTTATCGTTAAAAGATTAAAAAAAATGCTTGAAGTGGGGTTGTGCCGACTGTAGCTTTTTGGTGAGCAAAACAAATGGTAAAAAACTCAGGTCTCCTATTGTAATATATATAAAAACATTATCCTTTATGGGAACTTAAGAGTAACAATAATAAACTTAAAAGTTTCTTTGTTTTTATAACTTTTTATACATATAAATATCTTTACAATAAATTTATTTTTCTAGCTTTATTGGATATAAATTTTTTTAATAATAAGGAAAACCACCTATAGCGAAAACATATGTTGTCCCAATAGGTCCAAAAAATCGTCGTATAGGCTATAACGACGACATGTCGCCTCTAAGCAGTCGTCTCAATAGAATAGTCGCTATAGCCAAGACAAATCGTTGTTGTTGTTGTCGTCGTTATTTTTCAAGCAATAGCGACGATTTGTTGTCGCTATAGAGGCGTCCCGTTTTTTTATTTTGATTTGTTTTTATTCTGTTATTATTTGAAAAGTTATTATGTTTTAATAATGGGCTATAACAATGACATGCCGTCGCTGATTCTAAAATTATTTTTTAACTTTTCTTTTACCCAGGTTTCGGCTACTGATGAATTAGAAAAATAAAAAAAATTCAGCTATATCGACTTTCAATGAAAAGCGCCGATATTTTGGTCAAATCATGCTCTTTCCTGATGTCCTGTTGTGACGGTATTTCGTCGCTATAGGTGAAAAAGTCAAAAAAATATTCCAGCACTGTTGCGACCACGTGTCGTCACTATAGTCTTAGCTATAAGCACGACTTTTGTCGTCCCTATAGCCGCTCGTCCTTTTAGACCCATTTTCTTGTAGTGCTCATACAATCAATTCCTTTTATATTGGCAAACTTGCTAAACAATTTAATTTATTTTTGTGGCATTATCATTCTTAAATAATTCCTTACAATTTTAGTTTCATAACAAAAAATTCCGCAATGGGAACAGTTATATATAAAAATAGTTAACATAATCCTAAGGACTAAACACTTAGAAAAAATCATGCTTTAAAGATTTTTCAAAATCAATATATTTTTTAATTATCATTGTCAAAAGATTTTATCTTTTTTATGCTATATAAGAAACCAAAAATAGTTACAAACTCTTTTAATTTAATGTCACACCCCGAGTCGGCGGGGTTGGATCGGAGTCCCCGCCGGGCGTAAGGTTCCTGGGGCGCGATATCGTGGGTGATAATCATGATGATCAGATTGTTTACATAGCATCAATGTTAAGAATAATTAGAGCACAATCAAACATTAAAATAGGATTACAAAGTTAAATTACAATATCAATGTTCAGTAATTTAACTCGGTAAACCTAACAAAAGAATCATATGTTTCCTATCTTGTATCTGTACAAGATATCAAAAGTGATTCGTATCCATAGCAAAATATGTGCTTCTCCAAAAGTCTACTAGGTCTGCTAACTGGCATCCTAGTATGCAATCCAAAAGCTTAAGTCTATTTCCGCGCGTCACCTGAGAAAGCATGTAAGAAAAACAAGTCAACACAAAGGTTGGTGAGTTCATGTAGTTTTAGTATTTGTAAAATAGCTTTTGCAAACCTCCTAGGTAAAACCTTAACCTCATTAACAACACCTGTATCATCCAACTCAGTATGCTTATATATAGGGCATACCCCTGAGTCGAGCCTACGACCCGCCCAGACGCCGTCCCACAACATACTAAGTCGCATAGGACATTGTTATTAATGATAATTAAGCATTTTACCTACCGTTCGATTCATCCTTCATCCTAGCTTTAGTTTACTGTTTTCAAAGTCTACAAATCTATAGCATTCGTATGTAATAGCTCCAATAAGTTTAACAAGCATCGTGTTTAAAAGTTTATGATGTTGACCCAAAAGCATTCATGCATCTCCTAGGTAACAACCTTAATCTCATTAACACCACCTGTATCATCCAACTCGGTATGCTTATATATAGGGCATACCCCTGAGTCGAGCCTACGACCCGCCCAGACGCCGTCCCACCACATACTAAGTCGCATAGGACATTGCTGTTAATGATATTTAAGCGTCTTACCTACCCTCCATTTCGTTTATAGCTTTTAGCATTATGTTTAAGTTTATAGCATGAGTGAACATTGAGGAATCACTGTATGGCAAGCACTGAGAGGCCATAAGTCTACCCCTCAAGTCCCGACTATAAAGGTCACCCTATGGCAAGCATTGAGAGGCCATACTAGGTGCCTTCTAGTCCTGACTGTGAAGAACACATGAAGGCAAACACTAAGAGACCAACTATTGTTCTTCAAGTCCCGACTAGGAAGAACACATGAAGGCAAGCACTGAGAGACCAACTATTGTTCTTCCATAGCCAATAGTTTTAGCATCCAACTAGTTTCACAACCGGTAAGGCAAGCACTGAGAGGCCAAACCGTTGCTTTTGCATAATAAGTTTATAGCTTTCATAGTTTAACAACCGGAGAGGCAAGCACTGAGAGGCCAAACCGTTGCTTTTGCATAATAAGTTTATAGCATGCAAAGTTTATGGCATTATGAGCACTCCAAGCATTTTGAGCATTTAAGCATGATAAGCATATGGTATTTGCATTATAGCATCATCACTTGGCATTAGTGTATAGCATTAAGCATCTAGTTTACGAATATAGATTATAGCATAAGCATTACGAGTATAGTTTAAAAATATAGTTTATAGCATAAGCATCGAATGTGTAGTTTAAGGATATAGTTTATAACATAAGCATCGAGTGTGTAGTTTAAGAATATAGTTTATAGTGCAAGCATCAAGGGTGGCGTTTAAGAATATAGTTTAGAGTATAAGTATAAAGAGCATGGTTTAAGAATATAATTTATAGCATAAGCTTTAAAGATATAGTTTAAGAATATAGTTTATAACATAAGCATTAAGCACTTAGTTTAAGTATCAAGTGTATAAATTAAGCTTCTAGTTTGCAACATAAGCATCAATCACCAAGTTTAAGCATATTGTGGTAGCATAAGCATCAAGTCTCATAAGCATCCAACATATGTTTTCAAGTCTCAAGTTTAAAGTATAAGTTTCAAGTCTATTGCTTTTCAAAGTATTCTAAGTTCTAATATAAGTTTCAACATAAGTATCATGTTTATGTTTAAAGCATTAATTAACATTTCAAGAGTTTTATGAAAATGTTTAACATGCTTCTCAGTCCCGAAGTAAAACAGATAAATTTGAAAAGGGACAAATGAACTCACCTTGTGTCCGTAGTAGTTGACTATGTAAAATAAGAATGCACGCGCTCTTTGTTTGCACTTGTTTTGATGTTCACGCTCCTGTGTTGAATTCATAGGGTTGTAGTTTATAAGTATTTGTTGTAATGATTCATGTGCATATAGGTGTTAGTGTTAGCCCTAAAGTTGGCTAACACTTGAGTCTAGGTCTTCATTCGGCCCTAAGTCTTTTGTTATAGGGGTTAAGATCACTTAACTCAATTTAATTTAATGCTACACTTTTTGTTCATTTGATTTGATCCCCAACCTCATTTGTAGGTATTTGAAGAAACTATGCTTTATGCTTTAGAGAATTCATTAGTGTTTAAAACAGTATCATGTTACTAATAGTTTAGGTTGCTAATCCCAATTAAATTGCACTAAAATTTATTAGTCCAATTACTAGCTCTAATTCAACTCTTGAGGCCCGATTTTACTTTGGGCCGAATGTATATGGTCCTTGAATCGTTTATTTGAGTTAAAACCCACTTAAAGGTTTAAATCGTGTAATGGGCCAAGAGAGTAGGTTGGGCCATCTAGAGTAGTCTAAGCTAATTCTTGGATCAAGTTAGAGATTATGGCCTGGGTAGTGGCCGTAGGCCAAACTATTGGGCCGAATCATTGAGCTTAGGCAGAACCAAAGGATCGGGTGACATGCATGAGCCAAATGGTTTCGTGTGGGCTTTAGAATTTGGGCCAAACATTTTATTTGGAGCCGAATGTAGTTGGTCTTTGGGCCGAGTCATCCAAATAAGTTGATAATGCCATTGGGCCGAGAGTGGGCCGAGAATGTTAATGGACCGAGATAATCCAAATGGGCCTAATATGGGCCGATTGAAGCTGCTTGGCCCAACAAGATGAAATCAAATGGGGGCTGATTAAATAGTTTATGGGTCGAAAGTTGCAACATGATATGGACGGTTACATCAGCCTGTGGGCCAAGTAATTATGATGGGCCTAAGGTTAATTCGATCAGAAATAAGGTGCTGGCTTCAGACTGCATAAGGTTCGTTGGTTCCTTGAACAAGACATGCAGGGTTCGGCTAGGTGTCATCAGAAGGCTCGGCTGCAAGGGTTCGGGAAAGAAGCCAAGGTTCGGAACTGTAGAGGGTTCGCACATGGTTCGTTCCGGATGATGGTTCGTTCATGGACTAGGTTCGTCTCTACAAGGTTCGGTGGGGGTGTGGTGGCCATGCAGAACAGGTTCGCATGATGAAGAAGGTTTGTAGCATCACTCGTAGGTTCGACAACACCAGGGGTTCGGCTACTTAGAACCCATAAGGGTTCGGCTAACCTGCTATACAGGTTCGGTCACCTCTCTGGTACAGCTTCCTTCGCGAACCTGTAACTGTGTATCATTAGCTTCTTCAAACCCACTGTTCCCAGTGATTCTATGATTTTCGTGACCTCTAATCAGTGGATCTACCCATCGTGAAGGTTGAATGAGAGTCTAGAACCGATCACAAGTGGTGGTGTCGACCTAGATGCATAAAACCCTATTTTCGTGATATTTCAAGCTTAAATACCTCGAGTTTGACCGGATAAAATTCCAGATGAGTTGTACTTCCGTGTGGAGGGCTTCGAGAGCTACGCGTGGGTTCAAGAATCACCGATTTTCGTTGAGAAACGAGTGAGATATGCTTGTTTGAAGGTAGGAAAGTGATGGTTATGGTGGTGGCCGGAAATGGTGAGTAGAGAGAGAATGGAGATGAAATAAATGAGGTAGGTGACTCAACTTAGGGTTTATATACCCCGTGGGTATTCGGATTCGTTTCGGTCGCTCGGTGCGCGTTTTCGTCGCGTATCCGGATCTTTACGCGTATTTTTCGTAAATAAACTAAAGAGAATTATTTTAAGATGTTTAAATTACAAATATCATTGGAAATTATTTTAAATATCGTTTAGATAATTTATTTATCGAATTATGGTATTTTACGCGTTTCATTAAATTTATTCGCGATATAATAAAATAGTTTAAAATTAAATTATTTTATGATGAGTTTCAAAATTGTAAAATAAGAAATATTATATTTCCTTAATATTATGATCGATCGTGTCATCATTCGTTTTCGTTTCGTCAGACCGCGTCGCCATCGCGCGTATTCGTTTGAATCGTCATTCGAACGAACACGTCGATGGTTTGGCTTTCGGATTCTTGTTTTCTACTGTTTAGTCATTATTTCAGAATATTAAACAACCGTACAGATCGTCACCTATACGAATAACTCGTCGGTTTAGTATTCCGTAACAACAACCGTTATCGTTTTGTTTTGTTTAACCTCACATACGTTTATACAAAATAGTATCAAATCAAGGATTTATGTTTCAACACTGTGTTGTCTGACATGTTTCTGACATGTTAAACCCTAAGGTTTTAGTCAGATTCAGACAATCGCATAATAGTTTCATGTTAATCACAATGTATCTGAGCTACTGTGCAATATACAGGGCAACTTACTGTTTCGGTAACGATTCCGGCACAGATGTTATATTTAATTTTATTACCAATCTTTAAAGCCTTTGCAAACCCATTTTCTATGTACTCTTTAAATAAGCACATGAACGTTTTTAGTTGATTATATATCTTTTCTTGTAAGTTCTCACCAACCGTATTAGTAGTCAACAAAATATCATATACCATATAATCATTCATAATAAAAATTCCAAGTTTTCAAATTCATGTTTAACCACACTTTTAGCTTCACTTTATATTTTACATCTACATTTAAATGATCATATAAAGCAAATAATGCGTCTCTTATTGAGGTGCCTGAAATCTAAATAACATGACATTTTCTAAAGGCTTTTTTAACAAGTTTGTGATAATGATCTAGGAGTATAAGTTTGTGGCATACGTATACTTATTACTCCAAAAAAAATCACTAGCTTTATTGCACGAGTTAGCTATATCATAACGTACTAAAACATGAAGTATAAAATGCTTTTGGATTGTTCATTATTTGGTTGTTGTGTTTGTTCATTATTTGGATGTTTTTCATGTACTTGATCATCATTTAATTGCTCATTATGTATTTATTCATTTATGATTGTTCATTATGTAACTAGACTATTACCCGTGTGAACACACGGATTGAATATTAAATAGTGAATAATGAAAATTTAAAAATTACATCAACGATATTTTTATATAAATTGATTAAATTGTGTATTAATAATTACTTTAAATCATATAACAATAATTAAAAATTTTAACAAAAATAGAAATATCATTTAGCCTTCTTGATTTGTAATAATTGAGATCATTGACCAAACTAAATTTAAAAATTTAATTCATTAGTTTTCTGTCAAAAACTAACTATTTCAACTTAAGATAATAAGGTAATATTTTTGTAATTATCAAAGTTAAATAACCTAAGTTGAAATTACCGTCAAATTGAAATATTTCTTATTTTCAAAAAAAATGATATTTAGGAAAATTATATTTTATAAATTTTTAAAGTATGTTTTATAATAAAATGATTTGATTTTGAATATGTCAAAAACTATTTTCAAATTTGTTAAAATATGAATAATACATTAGTTATTAATATCATGATTAAATAATAAGATAGATAATATCATTTATTTAATAAGAGGAGGTTAAATGAACGCATGAAAAAATGACAAGTGTCATGATGATCTTAAAATGTGACATGTGGCAATTGAAGATTTTTGTTTATTATAATAGTAAGATTGTTCATCATTAGCTGTAGACTGTAGTGACTTGTGATTATAACATATCTTAAAAATGACCCTTCTAAATTAAGGCGTCTTAACTAATAAAGTTTCAAATTGTACATTAAATGTGGTGTACTGTAACGACCCGTTTTCAGTAAATCAAACACGGTTGGAATAATCATTAATAAAATGATTATGATTGTTATAAATTGATAATATGTGAGAAATGATGAACGTGGGAGAAAACCGAGCGCGAAATGGAGTTTCGGATTGTCCGGAATCGCGAAACGAAGATAAAATCGAAAAACGAAGAAAATGGCCTGGGGCGGTACGCCCCGAGCCACACGCCCACGATAGGCGATGCGCGCGGGTGGGGGCAGAAATATCTGAGACTTAGGTCTCGCGCGGTACGCCTGAGACCAACGTCCCTCGTGGGGCGATGCGCCTGACGTCTATGGCGGCTGCAAATTCCTTATCTTCGAAGATTTCAATAGAAAACGTAATTTTTTCTTCTTTTCTAGATGCTTGTCACCATAAACACACACATATACGAAATTTTAGCACCCAACATCAATTTTGAAGCTATCCAGACGTTTGGATTGAGCCGTGGATCGTTTCTACGAGTTCTGATCATCGTATTACAACCAGAAATCCGTTTGAAGGGTAACGATTCATTTTATCCTATTTATTTTGATAATATACGGATTAAATATAGTTTTGTGTATTATATAATGATCTGGGATGATTAGAAACGAAGGACTAGGTGTTTTAACGGTGAAATCTTGATTTTGATCCGTTATAATGCCCGTTTGTTATGAAACTCATATTATTGAGTGTGATTATTAGAGGGGTGATTTAAGAGTGTTGTGATGGTTTTGATCATTCTTTAGAATGATAAATTAACGTGTAAGTTGAAAGTTAATGATTTTAGCGTAAAACGATGTTGTGGTTAGGGGTGTTGATCGGGTCAACCCGATCGGGTTTCGGGTTAATCGGGTCGGGTTAGTCGGGTTTTCCCTAAAAAATTATTAACCCGCAACCCGACCTGAATAACGCTCGGGTTAATCGGGTTCGGGTTAGTCGGGTCACGGGTTATTCGGGTCGGGTCAGTCGGGTTAGTCGGGTTGGTGTTTATTTGTTATTATCTTTTACTAATTTTAAATTTCTACAAATAATTCATTTTATAAAAAATAATTCAATGAAAAATATGTAAATAATTTATTTTTCATATATAATTTGATTAATAGTTATTGTCATATTTTGGTAAAAAGTTGAATATATCTTACATTTAATAATTAACATATATAAAAAAATAAAAATCATTCTTATTCGGGTTATTCGGGTTGACCCGAAACCCGACTAACTTTTAAAAATATACCCGAAACCCGACCCTATTAACAGTTCGGGTTAATCGGGTTGACCCGAATAACCCGACTAACATTTTTGACCCGAATAACCCGACCCTATTAAGCTTATTCGGGTTCGGGTGCGGGTCGGGTTAATCGGGTTCGGGTATTTTCGACACCCCTAGTTGTGGTAATTTAAATATGATAAAGAACATGTGTAGATTAATTTCTACACATGGGTTATTGATAAAAGCTTTAAGGATGTTTTGATTGAAAATAAAGAATGAAACAGGTCAAATGAATTAGATTATATAAATAACACAAGTTGTGTGTTCATGTTGTTAAATCCTGTTATATGTAAATATATAATAGGAAGAGGAGGTGAATCTAGTTCTAGAAGGCCTGGGAAAGAGTTGGAAACTGTTGATAACTCTTCAAATTAAGGTAAGTTACCTATTTGATAGAACTTGTACTTAAGGACTGGGTGTGTCCATACTACAAGTGATGGTGTTATTGTGATTGTGGTTATTGTTGCTGCATGATTCACAAGGTGTGTGAACATGCCGTTATCTTGATTGTGGTTATTATTGCTGCATGATTCACAAGATGTGTGAGCATGCCGTTATCATGATTGTGGTTATTGTTGCTGCATGATTCACAAGGTGTGTGAACATGCCGTTATCATGATTGTGGTTATTGTTGCTGCCTGATTCACAAGATGTGTGAACATGCTGTTATCATGATTGTGGTTATTGTTGCTGCATGATTCACAAGGTGTGTGAACATGCCGTTATCATGATTGTGGTTATTGTTGCTGCATGATTCACAAGGTGTGTGAACATGCCGTTATCATGATTGTGGTTATTGTTGCTGAATGATTCACAAGGTGTGTGAACATGCTGTTATCTATGAATGTGTGGATGTTGGATTGGTAAGGTGTATATTTGGTGTAGACATTTGAAATCCAAGTGTCAAATTTGTGAATTACGATCTTTGTGAAACATGATGCACAATTGGTGTGTTGGGTGTTAATATATGTGTTATATTAAATTATAATAATTGTGCATGAATTGGGGATATATTGAGGTTTTGGTTGAAAACGAACCGTTAGTAAATCATTTTGTATGTGGTTAAATGTTGTTGTCAACATTTTATTTGAAACCTCATTAGTGTATCCATATGGTGTTATGGAATACACGTGGTGAATGATGAGGTAATCTTACTTAGTTCTAACGAACTAATGGTGAATTTAAATGTGGTGTTACAGGTACAAAAGAGTAGGGTGAGCGGTGATGGTGATCGGGAATCGAACATGAAGGCTCGTGTGGTGGTTTAATATATAAATAATCGAACATGCGTGAAGCTTTTGTGTAATAAATGTTTGGTGGAATTTGTAAACATACTTAAACTTGTTTTTACAGGTGTTGGTAATAGTATGTTTAAAAGTTTGTAGAACACAAAAGTTGTTTTTATTTTTACTGGGACCTAAACGTAATTTATTAAATATTGGGTAAAATGTCCGGTGGGGACATGGAAGTGACTGGGGTGTCACATGTACAAAGAGATATATAATGATTTGTGATTTCTTAATCAAACTTTTTGTTTAATTTGCACTTATATATAATAAGTTTTTACATTATACAACCAGTGTATTACACATATTTCTAAGCTATTATATAATAAACACAAAAATAATAGATCTTTTTATACTAAACTTTATCAATACAAATTTAATAAATCATAAGAAGATTTCAACGATATCTAATTTTAAAATATAATTTTACAATTTTTAAATATTTAGTTTTTACAATTTGTTAAAATTTTCTTTATTTTTTTTGTTAATCAATGATTGTTTGAAGACACATGTCAACATTCTAAAGGTTCTTTTTTGTTTTCATGTTCCTCTCTTTAAATTGATTATTAAAACTTATAATTCATTATCTATCATGAATATCGATATGGATAATGAATATGAATAAAATTAATATATTATTAACTAAATTAATTTAATATGAAATTCATGAAGAATTTTTTAAATAAACTTATTTTTTATTTAAAACTATATGTAATGTACATGTTATTTAACCAAATGATCCAAATGCAATATTCAAGCATTTTAAAAACATAATATTTCATTTATTCAACTAGTGTAACACACATGATTTTAACCTAGTAATATTATAAAGTTATAAACGATACGAGATCAAACTTAGGCGAGTTGAGCTCGAGTAGTTCTGTTACACTATTAAAATAAGTTATTTATTTTAAATATAAAAAGATAAAAATGTAAATAACTAAACCTAACGAATGAAAAATAAAAAAAATGTAATAAAATGTTTTTATTTTTTAAATATAAAAAGTAAGAAAAGTAAAAAACTAAACTAAACAAATAATTAAAAAAATATAATAAAATAACACTCAGTAAATTTTGGTTTTTAAACCAAATCAAATTTAAACCATTAAGAACATTTATAAACTTTTCTTAAGTATCTTTATATACATGACCCATCAAAACCATCAACAAAGATTCACAGTAAGTTCAAATTGTTCTTCAAGCATTGTTGATACTTGGCATATATTGATAGCACTTGTGAATCGTTTTCATCAAATTCAACTTAATTAACTATGGAAGTTCACACCACATGTAAATCATTCCAATTTTCACACTTCTTGAAATAATTTCAAGTCAATAGTAACCAAGCAAAAATATCACTTATCGCATATTATTGATATCACTAAATCAAGCATACACAATTCATCAAAAGTCAATGTTCAACGTATATTCTACACACATCTCTATACATATATACTCACATATGCATAAAACCATTTAACATGACAATTATAGTGGGTTAGTGACTTACCTTGTCCTGTATTTTTATTCGCCAATAAAATTATTTTGGGGTCGTTTAGTTTCAACTTCTTCACTGCCTTTTCCTATTATCATAACTAATAGTTTTAATACATGTATTTATGCAACTAGTGAAAATCACCCATTTGAGCTATTATTACCCAAACTTCACTTATTATGGTTATGATACCTAATTCACCACACAAATTCCTTTAATATCATTTTTAAGTCAAAATTCAAGTTTTTTGACACATCATCTAACAACTCAATTTCTTCTGCACACGATTTTTTCTTTTTATAAACCTCCATCCAATGTTATTATGATTTCAATCAACTAAATTCAACATTTTTATATTACAACTGAATTTGATTCCAAGTTCAAATCCTCCCATGGTCCCGTGAACCTCAAACCTATTAATAGCTTCTTCTCAAAGACCAGCAAAATGATATATGAATTGTTTTTAGATATTATATATGGAATTTTCTAACAAATAACGTCATTCAAACACCCAATTTCGGATTTCACGCCAATCTCCTAACACCCTTTACAAGACCCCACGAATTACTTCTAAACAAGAAAAATCACGAACCAATAAGGTGTATTATGCTAAAAAAATCTGATTATGTTATTTTTTTTTTGAAGATCAAGTTAGTGATTTAGCTAATGAGCCTTTTCTTCACCTCTATCTGTCTCTAGCTTGTTGCCCTTGTTTAGCTAGAAGAAGAAATTGGTATTTTAACCAATTTTGACCCCCTTTTCTATATTTAAATCACCTTTTATTTATTTTTCATGTGTTGATAGATTTAGCCCCTGAAGTTCTAGCTAAGTCTAACTATTTTATGCTAACTAGCAGGGGCGCAGCTTTGTAGAGATCGACTCTCTTTTTCCGCCCATATTGTTAAATTTTCGGCCGAAATGTTATTTTTAGTTAAAAATAGGGGTTTCGCCCCCCCTCGCTTCAAAAAATTAACATGTATTTCACGGTTACAAAAATTTCCGCCCCCTCTCAAGTCGACCAAGCTCCGCCACTGCTAACAAGGTTAGTTAGTTAGCAATCCACCATGTACCAAAAAAAAAAAGAACGGTGCAACAGGATTGTTCAGACGATCTACAATGTACCAGAAGATTGTTTCTTTATTTTTGATTTTGGCGAACACATATCCAAGGAAATCGAAGGTTTTCAAGGTCATGTGTTTCTTTTAACATCAGGACAAGAAGCACGTCAATTTTTTTTTTATTTTTTTTTATTTTTTTTATTTCCTGATTCTTTACTGGATATAAGAATTAATATTCTTATCAAATTCTTGATTTTGAAACACTAACTGTTAATTATCGCCTAGTATCTATAGAGTTAGATATCCTGTTGTTTTTAATTTCTAAATCTTTGAAAAATCTATTGCTAATTCTTTTTGCAATTTTTAACTCGTGCATCAAAAATTAGTTGTTTCTTGAAAAAGGATTAATCAGTGTGTATTGCATCAAAAATTAGTTGTTTCTTGAAAAAGGATTAATCAATGTGTATTGCAAGTGTTATTAAAGAAACCATGATAAAAAAGAAGGTGGTTCTTTAAACCAATTTCAAGTCTCATTTTGAAACCCATAAACTATGTTATTTGGGCAATCCATATTAAAAAAATCCTTGAAGCAAATGGATCATGGGAAATGATTGAACCAAGTATAGATACGTAAAGAGATGTCAAGAAAGACAAAACTGCAATAGCATACTTATTTGAAGCAAAACCTGAAGATCTTGTATTACAAGTTGCTACTTGCAAAAGTGCACAAGAGGTATGGGAGGCATTAAAAACTAGACATGTTGATATAGATATGGTAAAAAGGCAAGAATGCAAATATTCAAGAGTAAATTTGAAATCTTGAAAATGAAAGAGATAAAATCAATTGATTCATTCACTCCAAATATAAATAGTATTGTCTATAAGGCAAACAATTTTGGATCAACATTTGAAAAACCCACTATAAGAAAATTCCAGATGAAAAGTTTATATGAAATGTTGCATCAATTGAACAATTTAATGATCTAGACAGAATCTCACTAGATAAGGCTATTAGGAGGCTCTCGACTTTTGAAGAAAGAGTTATGTCTAAAACAAAAGTCGTACCGATAATAATGGAAGACTTCTATTTTCACAACGCGATAGTAAACCTGGTCGTGGACACCAATTCGGTAAAAATGGAAACAAAAAATTCAAATCACCATGGAATAAATGGAGTTGTGGTAAGCCTAAACATTTTGAAAAGAATGAAAATCCCTCTTGAAAGGCTAACCAAAATAAAGAAAGTAAAGTTGTGTGGAATATAAATACAATAAATTGCTTTAGGTGCAAGAAACTTGGACAATAGCCAACCCTTTTAATGGCTATTACTGAAGATGATCAAGGAGTCTTTCTAAATAAAGAGGAACCTGAATCCGAAAAGGTCATAACTACTCATTAGAGTATGTGGTATTTAGATAATGATGCAAGTAACCATATGGTACACAGACACAATTCAATATGTTAGATGAAACATCAACGGGTAATGCTTGTTTTGAAGATGGTTCACGTGTACACATTAAAAGAGAAGGTTCTATACTTTTGGAATGTAAGAATGGGAATCAAAAATATTATATCTCAAGTATAGTACATTCCAAGCCTTAAAAGGAATATCCTAAGTTTATGCCAACAGACAGAAATTGGGTGTATGATAATAATGGTAAATCCCTTGTATCATCAACATAAAAAACTCCTTATGAAAGTTATGCATTCTACAAACAAAGTATATCATATCAATTTAAATATTGGCACACCTTTCTTCATACTAGAAAATTTAGAAAACCAAACATCGTTATGGCATGCTTAGTTGGGTCATTTAAATTTTGAATCAATCAAAACTATGACTCATAAAAACATGGTTCAAAGAATTCCTCACATAAATCATGGAAGTCAAATATATGATGCATGCTTAGAAAAAACATATGAAAGCTCCGTTTACTAATCAATCCGTCACAAGTATTTAAAACCTTTGGACTTGGTCAATGGAGATCTATGTGGTCTTGTATCACCATCAACAAACTTAGGTAAGTGATAAATGTTTCTTCTAGTAGATGATTGTAATAGATACATATATGTGCCCATTTCCTTAACTCTAAGGATCAAGCTTTTGAAATATTTAAAGAGTTTAGATTGATGATTGAAAATGAGGTTGGAGCCTAGTTAAAGATGTTAAGAACCGATAGAGTTAGCGAATTCACCTCAAATGAGTTCACACAATATTGCAAAGATAATGTCATTATAAGACAACTTACAACACCTTACTCACCACAACAAAACGGTGTAGTAAAACGACGAAATAGGACTATAATGTCAACCACCATGAGTGTTGAAATCATCAAACATGCCTTGAAATTTTGGGGAAAAGCAATACGACATGTTGTATATGTTTTAAATCGTGTGCCAACAAAACCTTTAACAAATTGCACCCCATACGAGACACTAAAAGGAAGAAAATTGGTCCTTGATCATTTAAGGATTTTTGGTTATATAGCCTATGTAAAATTTGTCTTGCCTCATATAAAGATATTAGATGACAGAATTACACTAATGTCAAAACGAATTTGCATTAGTCGAGATGTAAACTTACTGGAAAAAAAGTCTTATGAATGAAACAAATACTTAGAAAACTTCAATCATGATGTACCTGAATGGACAAATTTTGAATTAATGAAAGTCCAACTTTAAATCCACAAACTGATGTCACAAATCAAATGAGCATGGTGAAAGTGTTCACTATAATATTATTGACCAGGAAGGTGAAGATTCTCTATCACCTAGAAATACTGAAAATGCACGTGAATCACCATTTATACCATCATCATATACTCATGTAACTAACTCAAAAGAGTCATTTGAATACACATAAAGTTTAAATAATATAATTCATTTAATGTTTCAAAGTGTAATCATCTTATTTTTATATAAAAAATCATTTAGAAAATAAAATTTTATCATCCCCTAATACGTACTCATGAATAAATAAGAAATTTATGAACCAATATTATTGCTTTTTTTTTTTGAACGGCTAACTAATCAACTGTCGGGTACTCCGTACGTGACTCCCAATGGCTAAAGGATGTCCAAGCTGGCCACTAGTCCAGACGAACGGAGCCCCTAGCCCACCAGCCACCAATTCTCGGGGAAAATTCCGACCCAAGCACCCGCCCATAGGCACGACGGTGGAAAGTCGGTAAAACCGGGTGGGATCAAAAATCTAACCCATGACCTAGGTCTTCTATCACTTCCCCCATACCTCCATCTTATCATTAGGACAAGACATCATTGGTAATATTATTGACTTCAATTTAATGTTTATGATAAACATAAATAGTTCATTTAATACATTTTTATTAAGTCTAAAAGAACTCATATATACCTTTTTAAAGATGAAAATAGAAACATCAAAAGTATCACCACTAACATAAAAAAATATATATATATGTTTTTCTTGCTGATACTAAACATATTTTTTTGTCAAACTCGTAAGCAATAACAGTCGCATCAATGGATTTGAGAATCTCTTTTCGATTAAACTCTTTAGCATCCGCAATAATTAGCATATTATAATGCAATTAAGCTTGAAATTCATCGAAAATTAAAAAGTGCAGTAATTAAATCGAATAAATAGTTAAAATTTAGGGCATGTCAAAATAGTATTGATTCAATTCATGGCAACCTAATTCTTAGCTGCATATCCAATCAAACACTAGGTATATATGTTGGACTTGTCATATTACCTGATCATTGGCAATGATCTTAATACGATTGTGTGCTAAATTCTCACACATGAGTATGTGGTTCAGGGTTGGATTTCTTGTATTTTCCAGACATTTTTAATGATAATAACAAATTAAATATATGAACTAATGCAAGTTGGATTTCTACCGCTACTCTTTCGTATTTTCAATTGTTAGTCTTTCGTATGTAGTATTCTTCAATGTTTAAAGCTCATGCATCGTAACCATCAAAAACCGTAATCACCGGAAACTGCCATGTGACCGTTGTAACTGTAGGAAAACATCGTAACCGTTGCAAATCATGGTAACCATCATAAACCATCATGTATAACTGTTGTCACCGTTGAAACTAACATGTAACCGCCCTAAAAACTTATTTGATATAATTTTCTGTAATTCTGTATACACAACATTTCTATAATCAGCTAAAATCAACTAATTATATCATTAGATCAATGAATTTTAAAATTTTATACATGAGTTCGCAAGTTGTTGGTTTGTTTTTATTCTAATTATATTAGACTTGTATATATATTAGTTGATACAATTTATAACCTAATTATCATCAACATATAAATTCTTAAAGTTAAATCTATTAAAAACAAGTACAATTTCGACCGAAAAATTAACTTTACGAACAGAATAAGAGTGGGACGGTCGCCCCCGGCCCTATATAAACTTCGTCCATGAATACGCCAGTTTTAATTTACAAGCAAGGATAAAATAAAAACAATATTTTTATCTAAAAATAAAAAAATTTCTATTTTTCTTGTATTGCATTTTTTTTACTAAATTTATATATTTTGTATTGTATTTTATATTTTAAAATATAAATCATGTACAAAATTATATGCTTTTATGTTTCTAAAAATGCAATACAAGATTTTACTTGTATGTATAAAAACACATATTTATTATATTTTACTTGTCTTTTTTACACTCAATTTATGTTCTTTGTAATTTATTTTGTTTTTTACTGTATTTAAAAATGCAATACAAAATAATATTAAAAAAAATACAAATACAAGATAAAAATACTTGTTTTAAATTTTTAAAGAAAAACTCACTACAAGAAAAAGTTCATTTTTCTGACAAATTAGGACTTTTGTAGGAAAATTGTAGGTAAGAGACTTTTCCGACAAGTTTCTGACAAACACTGTTTAGTCGGAAAAAAGTAGGGTGGAAAATATTTCCTACGGAATTCCGAGAAGCATTTCCGACAATTTCCCGACCATATTCTGATAACCTTTAGTAATTTATTAAATTATTATTTCCGACACGTTTCCGAGAAGCATTTCCGACAAATTTCCGACAGAACTTTTCAGATAATTTCCCAACCATATTCTGACAACCTTTAGTAATTTATTAAATTATTATTTCCGACTCGTTTCCGAGAAGCATTTCCGACAAATTTCCGACAGTTTTTTTCCGACAATTTCCCTACATTATTTGGACATATATTTTGCTACATGTTTGCGACCAAAAGTATTTCCCTGCAACATTCGAAAGTATTTATTCACATTGTGAGCAAGAGGAAATGACAGAAGTGAAAAGGGGGATTTCAAAACCCAAAGTTAGGGTTTTGTTTTTACTAGAAATTAAAAGTAATAATATAAAAAAAATCTAGTAGGAAACTGTGACACCTCGTAATTTCCAGGTCAGCAACTCTATTATTTTAATAATAATGTTTATTATCATTTCATACGTGGCACTAGAATAAATGCATTTAGTGTGACACGTGGCACAACAGTCTGAACACACCGATAATTCGATGAATTATCGCACGAAACTCGCACGTGTCCGGAATGACGAACGTTGGTGAACGGATCAAACCGTAACACTTTCACTGCACAATTAGGTTCTGGAGAACCTAAGATAGTAGAACAACGCTTATGTGTCGAGAAACGGTGATCGTATTCGAGAAATACGAAAAATTCGGTTCAAAACTACGAAATTGGGCCTATAGGACTCTGTGTGGGCCCATCGCGGTACGCGATGAACCCCAGAAATATCAATCGCGCTACGCGACAAGTTTCGGGAAATTTGAATCCCGAATTCCGCCGCGCTACGCGAGGAACCTTTTTGACCCCTCTTCGCGGTACGCGACGACTCCAGCACGCAAAATCTTTATAAAACCAAGACACCATCATTTCTGGCCACCCTATACCACCATTACCGAGCTCTGAGCGGCATAATCACCCCTACCATCGTCTTCAACCTCTGGAGAGCTGAAAATACCACTAAGGAAGCCATTTTTGAAGAAAAGAAAGCTTGGAGGAAGCTTAGGGAGACCACTAGAGCACCATCTACCACCACCACCCTCTTGTGCTTGTCGAAACCAAGGAAACAGGAGGTCCAGCAGCTGCTATCCTCACCATCTCAGGGATTTGGAAGCTTGGAAAGGTAGTTTTATGCTCAAAATCCATTTTCACATCGTTTACACACACATGCATGTGTTAAAACTCACATGCAAGCACCTTAGATGCACTCACACGAATTTGGTTCTGGGTTTGTTCATTTAGATGAGTATTTTGATGATCTAGAGTGTTATAATGATGATTTGTGATGATCCATGAAGTGGTGTATGGTTATAATGCTTGATTGGTAAATAAGGTGATGAGATCTTGACATGCATGCATGATATATGTCTATTTGGATGATTATGAGTATTTTAATATGTTTATGAATGATATAGGAAGATGATTCTATGATTAGATTATGTTGAAATGGTCAAAAATGGTTTATTTATGATTATTTCCATTTTTAGTAACTTTCTAGTTACAAGATGATTATTGGGAGTTGGGGATGATCATGCATGTATATAGATATGTAGTTTGAATGATATTGATGATGATTTGGTACATAGGAATGCTTAGAATGGTCAAAAGGATGACTTCTATAAAAGTTACTATAAATAGTAACTTTTTGTTGCAAGATTTCAAATGGGTAAAATGTATGATAATGTTTTGAGTCTAACATGTTCATTTAGTGATTATATGATGTTATTGGAAGGGATATGTTATTGGGAAACTTGACTTGGTGTTATTTTCATAAGTTACTAAATATAGTAACTTTATTCTGTTAATTCTATGAATTGTCACATGTTAGTTGCAACGAGCATGATTAATAGATTGTCTAGGACTAATATGACGATAATAGATGATGTTGATTGTTAAATTTGTGAAAACATGCCTATTTTAGAAACTTTCCAAAAATGGAAACTTTTACGCGCAAACTAGGTTAAACCGGCTATGTGTAACTACGTGCTATGTGATAACATGCTCATTTAGGATAAATATGCATGTTAGAATAATCGGGATATAATTATATGCACAACCTGCCAAATATGGAAACTTTCCTAAAATAGGAACTTACCATAAATAGTAAGTTTCCTCATAGGAATGAATTTGGTATCCGTACACTTCACCCGACACTAAAACCGCACGATACACGAACACTTGATCCAAACCGTCACCAACGGGTCGTTAGGTCAAACACGGTCGACACGGTCAAACACGGTCAACTCGACCTACATAACCACTTAGTGTTGTTGAACACTAACACGGTCCGGTGAGACCCACACTTGTGAACACAAACTCATAGTACCTATGTGATATAGGTGACTACTAGCCGGCGAGCTACACTTACTCTCTTTGAGCTAACGCATATCTAAACTCAGGTGAGTTTACGGCCCCACTTTTACTCTTTAATTGCTTTTACTCAACTTTGGGGTGAGAATACTATGCAACTGTTTTAGATGTATGACTGGTATGTTGTAAAACTATTTTCGAGTGTACTCTTTATCGCATAAAGCCCTCACTTATCCTTACCGTCAGTTGTATGACAAACGAGTCGTTATTACGTAGTACTACTGGGTTTGACTAGCCCCACTCGGCAACAACGTTGACTGGATGTCATAACGAGTGTAATATCGATGTGAATTGCGAGTTCAGCGATGACTCGCGGAGGCAAATGGAAACAGTCTAGTTTCGGTAAGATGACATGACACACTCACGTATCGTAGATCCAACAACTAAACTTAAACATGTCCAGTATATATCTGTCTACAATTTCTGTCTGTCTAAACCTGTGAACTCACCAACTTTTTAGTTGACACTTTTCGCATGTATTCTCAGGTAACTAATGGAGCACACGCTAGGACGCTCACAAGGACACACTAAGGAGTCAAGCTTACATTTAGACTCATGTCCTAGGCTTGTGTGCATGTGTTCTGTTTTGAAAACAATTTAATCATTTGTAGTGTTTCTTTCAAACAATTACTTTCCGCTGCGATTATATGTAATTCTGATACTTAACATTTTCCGCTGCATACTTATATAAACTTGTTTGGTTTTACAAACTGTGTGAATGTGTAACTCATATAGAAGTCGTTCTATATGACCAAGAGCTGTGATTCCTGGCCACGTCACACCCACGTGGACTGACACCACGAGTGGGAAATTGGGGGTGTGACAGACTGGTATCAGAGCCTTGGTTATAGGGAACTAGGTTTGCATATAGTGAACTTAGACTATAGCCACTGCTCTACACTAGACACAACACTAGAACTTGCACACTGATGTTGTTATTATTACTATCGAACTGTTGTTTACTAACATGAGAACTTACAGGATGGCTGACAACAACGGGAACGCTAACAGGAACCCGGGTAAACGCCCAGCCGTTGACGATTTGACCGAGGATAGTCGACGTAGGATCGACAGCATAGTAGCTCAGGTGGATGCAGAGATGGAGAGGAGGACCCAGATGTTAGCACGGGAGCGCTACTGGGGATGGTTGCCCAGCCTCTTACTACAGTGGATCGTGGCTGAGCGGGTGCCTACCCCGCGATACAGAGGTGATACCTCTGAGGGACCACGGCTACCGGCACTTGGGATGCCGATGGAGAGAGCCTTCGCGGCTCATGTTGCTGTAACCCGGCGGGAGCTTCGGAGAAACGCCGAGCTGTCCGACGAGGTTCGTGTTCTTCGCGAGAAGAACGATCGCCTGGAAAGGCGAAGCGACCGACTGGAGGAGCATAACGATCGCTTAGAGGAACAGGTGGAGACATTACGTCTCCAGGTGTCTCAGCTCATGTCTCAGCATGGCCAGATAGTTGATGTCATGCAGGAGCATGACGGGCGTATTACCGAGAATCGGACAGATATAGCCGAAACTCAGGCTATGGTACAGGCAAGTGACGCCATGCTTAACGCATGGGCGGCACAGTTTGTTGAGGAGCCGCCAGCTGAGGATGACGGGCCACAGTTCGAGGCCGAAGATCTCGAGGAAGGGGAGTTCGACGAGGATCCCGACGAGGATCCGGAAGAGGACGATGACGATGATGGGGACGCAGCTAGTAACATCTCCCATGTCTCCATGGACTCGGATTAGTAGATTTTCCTTATTTTGTACTGTCTTTCCTTTTATCTTATTTTAGCCTAGACGAGCGGGATGTGCTCGGAGAACTCGCATTGTACTTTCTTTTCAAATTATTGTACTTCAAGATTGATATTAATGGAAATTATGCTTTATTATGATTATCTGCTTTATTATTACTACTGTTATTTGAAGCTTTGTTACGATAGCTAACTTGACATTTGACGTGACAACAATCCTAACTTTGGCTAACACTTAGCATCTGATGACTAACACTCTAACCTCTCTATATAGAAACATGTCGGGAAGAGGAACCAATGCCCTTCGACTCAAACGCAAGGCCGAAAAGGCACGGATCGACATGATGGTCGAACGAAAATTCAACAAGGTACTCGCAGAGTACGAAGCCAACCGTCACACCAGTGAGACGAGTGGCACTAACAACGGTATTAGCTTTTGCCTAACGTAACTAGCATAGAATAGACAGCCTAGATACTAACACGTTGTATTGAACTACCGATGCACAGGACCCCAGGGAGGAGCGGCAAAGGGATGCTCATTTAAGGCATTCCTAAGCTGTCATCCTCACAAGTTTCAGGGCACTGAAGGGGCAGTGGGACTGCTCCGATGGATAGAGAAGGTGGAATCGGTTCTCTCTATGGCCGAATGCTCTGACGGGAACCGAGTGAAATATGCCACAGGAGTACTGGAGGGACCGGCCCTCACCTGGTGGAATACTCATGTCCAGACACTCGGACTGGATACTGCAAACTCCATCCCATGGGAGAACTTTACGAGAATGCTCCACGAGGAGTATTGTCCTCGGGACGAAATTCGGAAGCTGGAAGAAGAATTCTGGACGCACAAAATGGTGGGATCCGAGATCGAGAAATACTGTACTCGATTTCACGAACTGTGCAAGCTGTGCCCGGCAATGGTGACGCCGGAGTACAAAAAGATCGAGCAATTCATCAGTGGATTGCCAGACCAGATACAAAGCACGGTGACAGCAGCCGATCACGCCACCATTCAACCATTGATTCGCTTGGCACATAAGTTGACAGACCAGGCAGTAGCTCAGGGGAAGCTGCCTAAGAGGGGTGAGCACCTGAAACCCCAGGAAATCAAGCGAAAGTGGGAACCCAGCAATAACCGTACCTTCTCACCACAACAACCAGCTCAACACCGACCCGCACCTGCAAAAGTTTTCACTGCCACCCAACCAAACAATCAGGACAAAGGGGGATATCGGGGAAACAACCCCAAATGCAACAACTGCTCATACCACCATCACGGCCCATGTCGAAGAGTTCGATGCACCAACTGTGGAAGGAACGGGCATCTAGCCAAAGAATGCCGATCGAACCCCAACCCCAACCTCAACAAGGATAACACACTAAAGGGGTGCTTCACTTGTGGCAAGCCCGGACATATGCGCCGAGACTGCCCACAAAACAAGAACGCAGGAGGCAACCCGGCTAGAGGACGAGCATTCGTAATCGGATCTGGTGAAGCCAAAGATGATCCGAACGTCGTCACCGGTACGTTTCTTTTAAATAATGTCTACGCTAGTATATTATTTGATACCGGTGCCGATAGGAGTTTTATCTCTAGTGAATTTAGCAAATTGCTTGACATGACACCAACACCACTAGATTATAAGTATACCGTAGAGTTAGCGGATGGAAAACTTATCGAAACACAACACATCATCAAAGGATGCGTTCTAACACTAGCGAACCATCAGTTGGTGATCGACCTGATGCCAGTAACTCTCGGAAGCTTCGACGTGGTGATTGGAATGGATTGGTTATCTGCAAACCATGCCGAGATCGTGTGCAACGAGAAGATCGTACGAGTTACGTTGCCAAGCGGAGAGCAGATCTCAATCCAGGGAGAACGGCGCGGGATACCGTTAAACATCATGTCCTGTATGAAAGCAAGCAAATATCTGAAGAAGGGATACACGGCTATCCTAGCCCTTATCACCGAACAGTCAAAGAAGGAACGAAAGATCGAGGACATTGAGGTTGTTCGTGATTTTCCGGAAGTCTTTCCTGACGATCTACCGGGACTACCACCGGCACGACAAGTGGAGTTTCAGATAGATCTAACGCCAGGAGCAGCACCGATAGCCAAGGCACCATATCGACTGGCTCCTACAGAAATGCAGGAACTATCTAATCAACTGCAAGAGTTATTGGATAAGGGATTTATTAGACCGAGTTTTTCACCGTGGGGAGCTCCGGTCTTGTTTGTGAAAAAGAAAGACGGTTCATTCCGTATGTGCATAGACTATCGAGAATTGAACAAGGTAACGATCAAGAACCGATACCCTCTACCCCGAATAGACGATTTGTTTGACCAGTTGCAAGGGTCAAGTTTCTATTCGAAAATCGATCTGAGATCGGGTTACCATCAACTCAGGATACAAGAGAACGATATACCAAAGACCGCATTCAGGACGCGGTACGGACATTACGAATTTCTGGTCATGCCATTTGGATTGACTAACGCACCGGCAGTATTTATGGATCTCATGAATCGGGTGTGTAAACCGTATCTCGACAAGTTCGTAATCGTATTCATAGATGACATCCTGATCTATTCCAAGACTCAGGAGGAACATGCCAATCACTTGAGACGTGTCCTAGAACTGTTAAAGAAGGAGCAACTATACGCGAAATTCTCCAAATGTGATTTTTGGATTCGCGAAGTTCAGTTCCTTGGACATGTGGTAAACGAAAAAGGGATACATGTAGACCCAGCCAAAATCGAGGCAATCAAGAGTTGGGCAGCACCTAAGACTCCAACTGAAGTGCGACAATTCTTAGGGTTGGCCGGGTACTACAGGCGGTTTATCGAAGGGTTCTCGAAGATCGCACAATCGTTGACGTCCCTTACGCATAAAGACAAGAAGTTCGAATGGGGAGAAAAACAGGAAACTGCTTTCGACCTGTTGAAACAGAAGTTGTGCAGTGCACCAATCTTATCGCTACCAGACGGGTGCGAGGACTTTGTGGTGTACTGTGACGCCTCAAAGCAAGGACTCGGTTGCGTGCTGATGCAACGCGAGAAAGTTATAGCATATGCGTCACGACAATTGAAAGTGCACGAAAAGAACTACACAACTCACGACCTAGAGTTGGGAGCCGTAGTGTTCGCACTAAAGATTTGGCGACACTATCTATACGGCACCAAGTGCACGATATTCACTGATCATAAGAGTCTACAACACATCTTCGACCAAAAAGAGTTAAATATGAGACAACGCAGATGGGTCGAGCTGATAGGTGATTATGATTGTGCAATCAAATATCATCCTGGTAAAGCCAATGTAGTCGCCGACGCGCTAAGCCGGAAGGAAACAACCAAACGCGTGCGCGCACTACAACTCACCATTCACTCCGAATTACCTAACCAAATTCGGGTCGCACAACAAGAAGCGTTGAAAACCGAGAACCTCACTCTCGAAGCCATGAGAGGGATGGATAAACAGATGAAACAAAAGGACGACGGAGCTTACTACCTGCTGGACCGTATTTGGATTCCACGATTCGGAGACTTAAGGAAGGTAGTAATGGATGAAGCTCATAAGAGCCGATACTCAGTACATCCAGGCTCTGACAAAATGTATCATGACCTAAAGGCAACTTATTGGTGGCCTAACATGAAGTCAGAAATCGCAACGTATGTGAGTAAGTGTCTGACTTGCTCAAAGGTCAAGGTAGAATACCAGAAGCCTTCGGGATTACTCCAACAGCCAGAAATCCCAGTATGGAAATGGGAACAGATTTCCATGGATTTCATCACAAAGCTACCAAAGACCACAAGTGGTTGCGATACCATCTGGGTTATCATAGACCGACTTACGAAATCGGCACACTTCCTGCCGATCAAAGAAACTGATAAATTGGAAAAGTTGACCCGAATCTACTTGAAGGAAATCGTATCCAAACACGGAGTCCCGACCTCCATAATATCAGACCGAGACAGCCGTTTCACGGCTCACTTTTGGAAGTCCTTACACAAGGCACTCGGGACGAGGTTGGATATGAGTACTGCTTATCACCCACAGACGGATGGTCAGAGTGAACGAACCATCCAAACTTTGGAGGACATGCTTCGGGCATGTGTAATTGATTTCGGTAACAGCTGGGAGACTCACTTACCTTTAGTGGAGTTCTCGTACAATAACAGCTACCACACTAGCATTGGAGCTGCACCGTTTGAAGCACTTTACGGGCGTAAATGCAGATCACCACTCTGTTGGGCGGAAGTTGGTGAAAGCCAACTGACCGGACCCGAACTCGTGCACGAAACAACTGAAAAGATCGTGCAAATACGCAACAGAATGGCAGCAGCTCGGGATCGACAGAAGAGCTATGCCGACAAAAGGCGCAAACCTTTAGAATTCCAAGTGGGAGACCGAGTACTACTTAAAGTCTCGCCTTGGAAGGGAGTGATTCGATTCGGGAAACGAGGAAAACTAAACCCTCGTTACATTGGACCTTTCGAGATCACTAGACGGATAGGCCCGGTGGCCTACGAACTACAGCTACCACAGGAACTAAGTAGTGTACACAACGTGTTTCACGTTTCAAACCTCAAGAAGTGTTTGTCGGACGAAACTCTCACAATTCCTTTAGAGGAAATCCAGATCGATGAACAACTACACTTCATAGAGGAACCGGTGGAAATTATGGACCGGGAACTCAAAAAGTTGAAACATAGTAAGATACCCATTGTAAAAGTTCGATGGAACTCACGACGAGGACCGGAATACACCTGGGAACGGGAGGATCAGATGAAGAAGAAATACCCTCACCTATTCGCTGAACAAGCCAACACCGGCACATGAACTGAATTTCGGGACGAAATTCCCAATAACTAGGGGATGATGTGACACCTCGTAATTTCCAGGTCAGCAACTCTATTATTTTAATAATAATGTTTATTATCATTTCATACGTGGCACTAGAATAAATGCATTTAGTGTGACACGTGGCACAACAGTCTGAACACACCGATAATTCGATGAATTATCGCACGAAACTCGCACGTGTCCGGAATGACGAACGTTGGTGAACGGATCAAACCGTAACACTTTCACTGCACAATTAGGTTCTGGAGAACCTAAGATAGTAGAACAACGCTTATGTGTCGAGAAACGGTGATCGTATTCGAGAAATACGAAAAATTCGGTTCAAAACTACGAAATTGGGCCTATAGGACTCTGTGTGGGCCCATCGCGGTACGCGATGAACCCCAGAAATATCAATCGCGCTACGCGACAAGTTTCGGGAAATTTGAATCCCGAATTCCGCCGCGCTACGCGAGGAACCTTTTTGACCCCTCTTCGCGGTACGCGACGACTCCAGCACGCAAAATCTTTATAAAACCAAGACACCATCATTTCTGGCCACCCTATACCACCATTACCGAGCTCTGAGCGGCATAATCACCCCTACCATCGTCTTCAACCTCTGGAGAGCTGAAAATACCACTAAGGAAGCCATTTTTGAAGAAAAGAAAGCTTGGAGGAAGCTTAGGGAGACCACTAGAGCACCATCTACCACCACCACCCTCTTGTGCTTGTCGAAACCAAGGAAACAGGAGGTCCAGCAGCTGCTATCCTCACCATCTCAGGGATTTGGAAGCTTGGAAAGGTAGTTTTATGCTCAAAATCCATTTTCACATCGTTTACACACACATGCATGTGTTAAAACTCACATGCAAGCACCTTAGATGCACTCACACGAATTTGGTTCTGGGTTTGTTCATTTAGATGAGTATTTTGATGATCTAGAGTGTTATAATGATGATTTGTGATGATCCATGAAGTGGTGTATGGTTATAATGCTTGATTGGTAAATAAGGTGATGAGATCTTGACATGCATGCATGATATATGTCTATTTGGATGATTATGAGTATTTTAATATGTTTATGAATGATATAGGAAGATGATTCTATGATTAGATTATGTTGAAATGGTCAAAAATGGTTTATTTATGATTATTTCCATTTTTAGTAACTTTCTAGTTACAAGATGATTATTGGGAGTTGGGGATGATCATGCATGTATATAGATATGTAGTTTGAATGATATTGATGATGATTTGGTACATAGGAATGCTTAGAATGGTCAAAAGGATGACTTCTATAAAAGTTACTATAAATAGTAACTTTTTGTTGCAAGATTTCAAATGGGTAAAATGTATGATAATGTTTTGAGTCTAACATGTTCATTTAGTGATTATATGATGTTATTGGAAGGGATATGTTATTGGGAAACTTGACTTGGTGTTATTTTCATAAGTTACTAAATATAGTAACTTTATTCTGTTAATTCTATGAATTGTCACATGTTAGTTGCAACGAGCATGATTAATAGATTGTCTAGGACTAATATGACGATAATAGATGATGTTGATTGTTAAATTTGTGAAAACATGCCTATTTTAGAAACTTTCCAAAAATGGAAACTTTTACGCGCAAACTAGGTTAAACCGGCTATGTGTAACTACGTGCTATGTGATAACATGCTCATTTAGGATAAATATGCATGTTAGAATAATCGGGATATAATTATATGCACAACCTGCCAAATATGGAAACTTTCCTAAAATAGGAACTTACCATAAATAGTAAGTTTCCTCATAGGAATGAATTTGGTATCCGTACACTTCACCCGACACTAAAACCGCACGATACACGAACACTTGATCCAAACCGTCACCAACGGGTCGTTAGGTCAAACACGGTCGACACGGTCAAACACGGTCAACTCGACCTACATAACCACTTAGTGTTGTTGAACACTAACACGGTCCGGTGAGACCCACACTTGTGAACACAAACTCATAGTACCTATGTGATATAGGTGACTACTAGCCGGCGAGCTACACTTACTCTCTTTGAGCTAACGCATATCTAAACTCAGGTGAGTTTACGGCCCCACTTTTACTCTTTAATTGCTTTTACTCAACTTTGGGGTGAGAATACTATGCAACTGTTTTAGATGTATGACTGGTATGTTGTAAAACTATTTTCGAGTGTACTCTTTATCGCATAAAGCCCTCACTTATCCTTACCGTCAGTTGTATGACAAACGAGTCGTTATTACGTAGTACTACTGGGTTTGACTAGCCCCACTCGGCAACAACGTTGACTGGATGTCATAACGAGTGTAATATCGATGTGAATTGCGAGTTCAGCGATGACTCGCGGAGGCAAATGGAAACAGTCTAGTTTCGGTAAGATGACATGACACACTCACGTATCGTAGATCCAACAACTAAACTTAAACATGTCCAGTATATATCTGTCTACAATTTCTGTCTGTCTAAACCTGTGAACTCACCAACTTTTTAGTTGACACTTTTCGCATGTATTCTCAGGTAACTAATGGAGCACACGCTAGGACGCTCACAAGGACACACTAAGGAGTCAAGCTTACATTTAGACTCATGTCCTAGGCTTGTGTGCATGTGTTCTGTTTTGAAAACAATTTAATCATTTGTAGTGTTTCTTTCAAACAATTACTTTCCGCTGCGATTATATGTAATTCTGATACTTAACATTTTCCGCTGCATACTTATATAAACTTGTTTGGTTTTACAAACTGTGTGAATGTGTAACTCATATAGAAGTCGTTCTATATGACCAAGAGCTGTGATTCCTGGCCACGTCACACCCACGTGGACTGACACCACGAGTGGGAAATTGGGGGTGTGACAGAAACTAGTAGAAAAAATAGGGGCGTGCTCGTTTCCATTCGGTTTTGGCAAAAACCGAAACCGACATAGTCGGTTGTAAGTTATTACGAACCATTCGGTTTTTGTTTAAAAAATTTTCAGAAGTAAATAACTAAATATCGGTTCGGTTTGTGTTTTTTAAATAATAAAAAAACGGAAACCGAACTGAAAAATTCGGTTTTGGTTTTTTTCGGTTAATTTGATTCCGGTTCGATTTTTTCGATTTTTTGCTCACCCGGTCACCCGGTCACCCCTAGTAAAAAATGAGACCTTTAATTATAATTTTAATTGATAAATTATTTGTCAGAACCTTGTCAGAAATTCCAACACCTTTCCTACCAAAATATAAATTTGTCAGAAACTTTTAGCCAATTCCGACTAATTTCCTAGTAAATAAAATATTTGTTTGAAAATCATCACAATCTCCTACTGTTTGGCTACAAAAATATTATGGATTTTACTTTTTATAGGTCCAAAGGTTGTTTTTTTCATCTTAGCTTTCAAAGAACTTCATAATACATGAAGTAATTTACATATACATGATTGATATACATAACACACGTATTATAAAACACGCATGTACATGATTAATATACATAACACACGTATTATAAGACACACACATGAAATTAAGTTGCATGCAGACACATGTACATATGCATACAAACATACACACTCATGCATATACATATGAAGACACAAACATACATACATCCATCCACTATATATACTATACTACTTGTTTTAATGCATACACATACATAGCCAATCATACTCATACATATATTTCTAAACATACACACAGTAAGCCCGTATATATAATTATATGTCCACACATACATTAGGAATCAATAATCAAAATATTACTACTTTGATATTTATAGTATGCTTTAAATAAAACAAGTAAAAGTAATCAAACAATTAAATAACATTATTGCCATTAACACAATAATATGATTATACTTATTACCTAGATTTTAATTAGTTTGAAACAACAATAACTATATATAGTATTAAATAATGTTGATTCTTTTTTTTTCTGTAGGAAATTTGTCGGAAACTTCTTTAGTCGGAATTTTGTCGGAAACTTCCAACAGGTTTCCGATAAAATTTAATTTGCTATCATCAAACAAGTTTTAGTCGGAATTTTGTCGGAAACTTCCGACAAATTTCCTACAAAAATGTTTTTTGTTGCTATGTTGTCGGAAATTAATCTGAAATTGTAGAGTTCACTTTTTTTAGCTATCTTGTAGGAAAATTGTCGGAAATTCCGACATTTTTTTCTTGTAGGAAAAATCAGTTGAAAAAAGACAACCTTTCTAGATGATAGCCGAGCCTATGAGAGCTAAGCTCCTCTTTTGGCTTAAGAAAGATGGTCAAGCTCTTTTTTTCCTACAAAACTTTCCGACCAAAATATTTCTCGTAGGAAAATTGTTGTAAATTTCCTACCTATTTCCAACGAGAACATTTTTGATAGTTTTTTTTTAATTTTTTGTCGGAATCTTGTAGGAAATTCCGATAATTTTCCAACTAATATCCTAAAAACTATTTTTATTAAGAAATTTTAGTTTTCGTTAGAATATTATTCACATTTACGAAAAAACTCCGAAAAACTACTTTTATTAAAAATTATATAGTTTTGTAGGAAAAATGTAGGAAATTCCGACAAAATTCTGACCAATATTTTATATTCCGACAAATTTCCGACCAATCTTATTTTATTGTTTTACCTTTATACTAAAAAAATTTCTTAATCATCAAAATTTTAAAAATTAATATCGATTTTTGATATTTATATTATTTTAATTGTTTGATATTTATAACTCAATAGTAGTTTTTAATCTATATGGCACAATTATTCAAACAAATGGGTATTCCGGACAATTATTCATGAGCTTAGTTTGATTGGTTTTTTTGTTGTAAAAATTGAACCTATGTTAGTATATTTTAGGTTTTTGTTGTTAAACCCTAACATATATCAGTTTAAGTATGTTTTTGTTGTTAAACTTGAACTTATATTTGTTTAGTTTAGTTTAGTTTATGTTTTTGTTGTTGAATGTAAATTAGAATGAGTTTGGTTTAGCTTGTTATTTGGATTTGTATTAGATTTCTATACAAGGTTTAGCAGAAAAAATCCGATTATTTTCTATTTAAAAAAAAATATTTTTTTCCGTAGCAAACTTGTCGGAAAATAATAAGAAAAAATAAAAAAAATATAATAAAAATCTGGCCGGAAACTTGTAGTAAAAACGCTTGGTCGGAAACTTGTAGCAAAAACTCATGGCCGGAAACTTATAGCAAAAAACCTTTGTAGGAAACTTGTACCAAAAAAATATCGGTCGGAAACTTGTGGGAAAAAATAAAGATAAATATTTTATTTAATAAAAAAAACTATCGTTGGAAACTTGTCGGATATTTGTTGGAAATTTAACCCGTGATTTCGTTGTAAAGTTGTCGGAAATTTGTCGGAAACTGTTTCCACCTTACCTTTTTCCTACAAAAACTTTTGTCAGAAATTTAATATTTTTCTAGTAGTGAATGGTTATTTTTTGTTATAAATATTGATTTCGTCCTCTCACTTCAAAAAATTAACATGTATTCTGGGTCTCGTAAATTTTTATCACTTCTTTCAAAACGTTCAAGCTCTTTCGCTGTTCCACAATGTAAATGAAATGAAAAAGTTAACCATTCATGATTCTCCTTTGAAAACGTAACCGTTGGATAACGGGTTACATGGCACTACAGCCCGGCAACTAAATTCAAACACCCGACCAACAACTAACAAAAGCAAAAATCAGCTTTAACTTTTTAAACCACTAGCTTTTGCCTATAAACCCAAACCCTCGATCAACATTCCGTTTGAGTAACCCGTTTAATTGTACACCCAAACCCAAATGGGTTGTTGCATTAGCAAACCACAACCACAACCACACCCGAACCCAGGAGGTGTTGGTGTTCAAGACAAGCTTGTAATCTCTCATCAGTCGTCTCCACCGCCACAAAAGACTAAAACCATTCAATCTCCCCCTTCCGTTTCATTTACATGTTCTACACAAAGCATATCTTCTTCATTGTCATCGGCCTCCTCTGCTTCCTCGATAGCGTTTTCCAAGACGTTTTCTAATGAATTCTTACAGTCATGTGTTTTGGAAAACCCTCAAATAGTTGGTTTAGACCCCATCAAGAAGATTGGAGATGTGAAGCAGTCGCATAAACGGCCACGAGCGGCTTCTCCCACGCTCACACGACAAAAAAGCTTTAGAATTGAGAAAGAAAGATTGCCGAATGGGAGAATCAGATCACCTTCTCCGAGTAGAAGATTCAACCAAAGTAACTACCAAAGACAGCCATTAATGTTGAAGACACGCAATCGCGGCGTTATAAAGGAGAATACGAGGCCACCAAGTCCAAACCGTAACGTGATTAGTAACCAAAGACCGATGTTTGTAAAGAACGAAGAGAGATATGTCTCAAAAGTTGAAGGTGTTGAGGTGGTGTCTAGAATGACTTATTCTGGGTTTGCGGAAGATCTTGATAATCCTCACATTGCTTTGGATTGCTTCATTTTTCTTTAAAAATACACAAACATTCTCTTTTGTTAATAGGCCGGTATTTTTTTTAATTGCTTATTTTTGGAATTTTTTTTAAATTTTATTTCCTATTTACTTAATTATTCTGGTAAAAAAATATATATCATAAGATCGAAGACCGAGCCTAGCTTATTCTCCAAATGCGTGTAATCGTCACCAGCCAAGGCTACACGTACATGTGAATTGAATGTACTTCGATTAAATATTCTTCAAATTTCCAAGAAATATCATTAATTAGTTTTCAGCAAAAAAAAAATGCCTAAAGAGTCTGTAATATCCGGAGAATTGCGTTAACTGGTAAAGACACACCCTTTCAAAGTGGAGGTCTTGGGTTCAAACTTTGTTGGGTGCAATTTAATGAATATTCAGGTGCAAGAACGAATCAGGGCTTTTATCCAGGGTTCGAACCTAATGGAGGCGAGGGTTTACAGATCAAGGAATCGATCTTAGCTATCAATTGCCAGAATAACTGAAGGTAGCATGACGAGACAGTTTAACTATCCTCAAGCGTCCGTAATATGTATCATTGAGTCGCTTCACATGTAGTTGATTTCTTTTAAAATAATTTTTTTTGAAATTTTTTTATGTTCAAGATTTTTTATTAGTATCAAAGAACATTATTGTTGTTATCATTGTAGGTAATCATCAACATCATAAAATATTAACGCACAACAATTATCATAAACAAATTAATAAACAAAAAAAATATTATAAATAAACACTCTTTAGTGCGATATTTTTCAGCTTCCATGTTTCGAAAAAAAATGGTAAAAAAATTGATTGAAAGTTTCAATTTTGCTTTATTTGGTTACTACTTATAAGTTTAGTGAAAACACATCAAGAAAGGTAAAATTGGTGGCATTTTATCCTCAACACAAAATTGTAAATAAATTTTTAGAAACCCCGGTTACACTACAAGAAAGAGAGACAGTCAATAGTGGCCGCGTCTTAGCAGCGACACATGGAACTCTACACGCGGATCCGTCTGAATTGATCATTCAACCCTTGAAATCAACGGCTGAGATAATTCCACACCGAAGCAATAGCGGCAACGGTATCACCACTAATGCTTAAAAATAAAGGCGCCCTATTTTCCCTCCCATCTCACTTCCGGGGTTGCCGCACACTTGATTTTTACGTTTAAACTTAGTTGCTGGGATTGTTCTTATTGTCAAAACGCGAATTCTACATTGGTTTGTTTGATTCAAGCAATTTATTTATGATTGAGTGATTTTGTGTTGCCATTAGTTTTCGGTTTCCCATGCATCGTAAACTCATTTGTATTTGCGGGTTGCTTGTTATATTTAGATTGACATTTGTGTGAATAACCAAATCTTTAAACGTTTGTTCCATTTTTTGACTTCGATTAAACCGATTAATTAAGCATGTTCATGTAAATTAATCTAAGTTTGATATAAATCATTGTGAATCTCTAACCTAAACCCAGAAGTTAGCATATTTTTTTAGTGTTTTTAAATCATCAATCAAGTTATTTGCTTTACAATAGTTTTCTTAATTCAAATCAAAGTTGTGTTTTCTTTGTTAGTCAAGCCAATTGGTAAACAATTAGCACTTTCTACTGATTCTCAGTGGATACGATACCTTACTTACCATTACTAGTTAAAGGTAGCTAAGTCACAGGTTTTAGGCTCCTCTTTTGATTAACCGTTCTACATCGATCAAAATGGCGTCGTTTGTCACAACCGGGCCGGCGGGCCGGATCGGGGACCCGTCGGGCGGAATAGTCTCGAGGCGTGATTGTAATCGGAGTGATCAGATTGTTACATTGCACATGATAATATGAGAACTACTAACTACATTAAATGAATAAAATTAAATTACAACTGATTTATAATTTAATTATATTACAGCTTGACTTGGACATCTGGAATGAGGACCAGATGTCCCACAAGGGTTACTTCCACACGCCCAGGTCTTGAATCTTGTATCCGGGCTAACCGGAGTGATTCCATGCAGGAGTTGTAGGTTCTTCTAAAGGATCCTATCTTTCTCTTTCTAAAGTCATCCTGCTTTCACCTGTTCTTCACCTGAAACACATGTAAAATTTGTCAACACTAGGTTGGTGAGTCACATTTGTTTCGAAAATATTAGGTTTTGAAAAAGGTTTAGTGAAAGTCTTTTCATTCACATCGATTTGAAATATGATATGTGAATGGTGTTGAAAACACGAAAGAACTACACAAGTGGGTCGGTCTGACCATCATTACAGATATCATCCCAGATCACCGAAGGTAGTTTATGTATAGGGCATACGTAGGGTCAATGTCACACCCCCAAATTTCAACTAACAGAATCTTACCGTTTAGGGCGTGACAAACCAGGATCTCAGTCATTAGACACAGCGAAAGATCTCTATATGATTTTCAAACATAATTTTGGTCTAAACTGTAATATCAAAGTTTCAAAGTTTGCGAAAGCGTTTTAAAACAAAAACAAACGTAACGGTTTGTAAAATGTAAATTACAAATCAAAGTCTTAAATATCCAAATTCCAAAACACAAGACTTTAAAATATATGCATGCGACTCCACATCCTAGTCCATGCTTGTCCTTACTTGTGCTTTTAGTGTCCTGAGAAAACATGTAAATCAAGTCAACACAAAGGTTGGTGCATACATAGGTTTGAATAATCACAAATGTTTGAAACAATTGTTTGAAAAGTAAATGTTTGCAGATAACATAATCACACATGCATATTCATGATAGCTAGTCATTTGTATTATTTACATAAGCGGTCGACACCGAAGCTGACTGTTAGAATGTAATTTGCCTTTCCACTATTGTCTAGCACAAACAATAGTAATGTTTGAATTGGCTAGTAAAACACTTGCGTAGACCTACAATCTACCAAGTGAGGTTTGTCAAACCCAATAGATCTATTTCCAACTACCACGCTTTGCACTACGGCAACTAAACGGTTCGATATGTAAGGACTTGTAATGCTATGTTCGCACTTATCGTAAATAGCTAACTCATGCAAGTGATATGTATCTAAAATGTTTGTTGCACATGTTTTCTCCCCCAAAACAGTTAAAATAAGAAAAGGGGCCGTGTACGCACCTTAGAATGCAGTAGAATGATCAACACACGTGGAACTACGTAAATAAACCTCTACGAAGAATCTGTGTTTTAACAATAACGTTGTGTTATTCGTAACATCCATATCTTGTTTGTGGTTACATACGTGTCAACACATGTATTTTAGATTGTGTGAATCGTTCATATGAAATCGTGTACGAATCTAAGTTCGTTCGATTAAATCGTATAAACATATACGATATCATTTAACGACACGTAATTATACGCGATTAAACTTTTTGTTCAAAATATAAATTTTATTATTTTATTTTGTTCGGGATTCCATTACGGTTCCAACGCAACTGGAATGGGTTAAAACGGAGTTCGAACGAAGTAGTTACCACTAAAAATCATAAATTGGTTTACATCTCAAAAACTATAAGAGGCAGGGTTCGAACCCTTGACCTTTTGGACCAACAGGACACAACCAACCAGTTGCTCTACTTCTGCAATTGTAATTCCCCTTGGTTTTAAATGATTTTAACCACAACTAGCCCGGTTCCCCCTTGTTCCTTAACCGAAACCATCAAGTTCAATTTGAGTCCTAATTCGAACCCAATCGAACTTGTGGCTACAGGGTCTCGATTCCATGGTTCCAAACGACCTAGCTAGTAGTTTTAATTAGCAAAATAATTCACTATATCACGATTTATGTGGGTTTACCCATGTCGAACACAAGCACTAAAATCCATGGATCGTTTGGATTGAATTCGTTAATGTTAATCTTTAAAATCATAAGGTTTTCAATAAATGAAGATTTCGAAACTATCTACAAGGGTTAATCTGAATATCAAGTTCATTTGCATCAAAATTCCCAATTCATCTTAACCGAAAAACCCTAATTGTCGAACTCCTACAATTCATTATTATTTTACAAAATTGATAGAGGGTTATCCATAAATAGAAAGTTCCAAAACTCTCTGTAAGATTTGATTCCAGATTTGAATTCATCTAAATAAAAACCCCCAATTTCGTTCCTTATACGAACCCTAATAATCAAAATCATATAATTCGTTACATTTGAATGTAATTATCCTAGGGTTTATGTAAATCGGAGTCTTCTGAAACTGATGATAACAATTAATTTGATTTTTGAACTCCTTTTTATCAAAATCCCCAAAATCGTTTGTTTCAAGAACCCTAGAATTTGAACTTAATCAATTTGTTATTGTTATATGAAATTGATATGGGGATTTCGTTTAATACTATATTTCGAAACTTTCTGTATGTTTGAATCTAGTTTTTAAACACATTAGAATAGAAAACCCCAATTCGTTCTTGTTTAAGAACCCTAGAAATCAAATTGATATGATTCGATGTTAAAAGCCGAAATTAAGATGTGGCTATGCTTAGTCGGCCATCTTAGAGTGTGTAGAAGTGAATATTTACCTGGCTTGATGTTCAATTCAAGGAGATCGACTTGAGACTTGAGTTCGGCCAAGCCCTTGAATCAAATCTTCTTCCCGAGGCTTCTAAGATCGAATTGTTGTTTGTAAACACTTATAAGAATGCCGACTAGTGTATGTTAGAGTTCAATTGAATGAATTATGAACGACTTATATGAATTTGATACTCGTTTGGAACGGTTACAAACTGTTGGTTTTATTTTGGACTTAAATTGTTGTTTAATGATTCAATAACGTTTGCTAGATGATAATCATCATTAAGGTGATGATTATAACTGGTTTAATTCGGTTATAACTACTTATTGATGTGAAATTCGAATTCAATGTGATGTTTTAACCGAATTTTGACTTGTAAAAGTCAAAATTTGTCATTTCAATGTATTACAAGTTTAATCCTTGTATTTTAAGTGTTTTCGGACTGATTTTGTTTAATTCTAGTCCCTCAGGTTTGATTGTGTTCGATTTTGTCTCATTTCTGTTAGTTTCTGATTAACGGGGTTAATCCGGAATTGCTGGATTGTCACATCATCCCCTTGTTAACGGAATTTTCGTCCCGAAAATTGTTAAATGTTAAAAATAGTTAGGACACTACTTGTGAGTTCAAAGTGTACGTGTTAGTGCGATATTTGATCATTCTCTGCACTTGTGTGTGCTCACACACAAGGTTCAATGTTTGTAACATCACACATAAGTGTGATCGTTCTTTGTAACTCTTTGCGTGCACACCAGTTAGTACACCTAAATGTGAATGTTTGTGGTTGATCATACTGAGCTATGTGACCTTGCACATAGTGAATGTTCACAACTGTTTGTACTATGTAACCTCGCACATAGCAAATGTTTGAAACTAATCATGTCTGTACTACCATAACATGAAACATATGAAATGTAGCACATAAAATGTAATGTAGCACAATGTTTGTAACAAAACCAATTGTATAAAGTGTTTGTGCTTACCGTTTGAAATCTGAAGTGTTGATGTGTGAAGCATCACGTCATCCCCTTGTTAAAGGAAATTTCGTCCCGAAATTTAACGTGCCTTCTCAGTGTTTGCAGTTGTTGTTTTGAACAGGTGAGGATACTTCTTCATCATTTGGTCTTCTCTTTCCCATGTGAATTCCGGTCCACGTCTTGAATTCCACCGGAATTTAACTATCGGAATCTTGCTTTGTTTGAGTTGTTTAAATTCTCGGTCCATGATTTCAACTGGTTCTTCAATGAACCATAACTGTTCGTCCACTTGTATTTCCTCAAGTGGTACACTCAATGTCTCATCAGAAAGACATTTCTTTAAGTTCGAAAAGTGAAAGACATCATGAACTCCGATGAGTTCATCTGGTAATTTAAGTTGATACGCTACCGGACCAATCCTTTTCAGGATCTCAAAAGGTCCTACGTAGCGTGGGCTAAGCTTCCCGCGCTTGCCGAATCGTATCACACATTTCCAAGGTGATACTTTTAGAAGAACTCGGTCTCCTACTTGAAATTCTAACGGCTTGCGTTTGTCAGCGTAACTCTTTTGTCGATCCCGAGCCGCTGCCACACGGTTCCTGTAATCCCCATGGTTTTTCACTTTTCTATTTGAATTATAATTATATTCGTATATAAAAAACAAAGTTTATAACATGCTTTAAATAGTTGTATTCGTAGTTTTGACATAAGATCGCTTTCGGGTGACTATTTAGCCAACATTTCCTCATACTTGAACTAACATCTTGGCTCACACAAATCTTCTAGATATAATGGTATACTAAGAAGAAACTAAATTCAAACAGTGAATAAAAACCGAGCCCAAACGAACCAAGAATCATAAACAAAAGTTTGAGAACGTAACCCCTGATACACGCCAAGATCCAATTCTTAAACCTAATTCTTGACACCATGAATGTTGGATTAATCTCTTCCATATGATAGTAATCTGAAAACGATGAATGTGGGCGAAAACCGTGCGCAAAACGTAGTTATAACGAAGCGGGAATCGCGAAAACAAGTTTGATGTTTGTTGACAGTTGCCAGACGCGAATTCTGCATAAAAACCCATCCCACATCGCCCATGAAACCAATATTTCTCCTCTTTAATCACCTATAAATATCCTTGCTTGGTCCCTTATAGCTTGGCAACTCCTAGTTGAGTATAAACAAGTAGAATAACCTAATTTTGGTGGTTCTACAAGTTCAACATCCCAATGGATGTTGAACGTAGCAGTTTTTTTTTATGCTCTTGGCGAGGAGGTGTTGCGCTTCGAGATAGTCTCGTTTGTAAAGCTTTCTTTGAGGTAATTTTCTTTTTCATTTCTTCTTTTCATTATTCATTTATTTATTTTTTTTTCTAGTCTAAGTAGTTGAGCTTAGGTTATTAGTTGTCGGCATTAGGTTTGTTTAGGTTGCCTTGTTTAGGTCGCCTTTAGAGTTGGTGTAGTCTTGTAGAGGCTCGTTAAGCCAACGAGTCCGGCCTACGATTTCCGTTCATTTATCTATGCCTAGCATAAATTTTACCCATCCTTGTGGCATTCGTTTGACTAGGTTGAACCACGTTTGCATTCGGATCGTATACTTGATCCTTTGAGCTGCTGTCTAGCCACGTACGTTCAATCCTCAGGGCATCTAGTTTGATACAACTGTTGATCTAAATTCTTCTTCATTATACTATTTTTATCGAGAACCATTAAGGTGAGTTTCTTCACACTCCCTTTTACATTTTTGTTTTTGGGATGTTACACATGTCTTATTCAAACTTTATTCAATCTATTATTCATTCAATCTACGATGCAAGCCTTAGACTAGTTAGCTTTATGTGTTAGAGGCTAGGCTTATATAATGTGTTGATTCTATGCGTGATTCTATGTGTGTTGCCAGTCAAGCAATCTAGTACTTAGTAGCCTAAGATGGTTAGATACTATCTTCGCAAAGACTTTTGCCTTTGTGTGAAAAAGGTGAAAAGTACACCTAGCAAAGTGGTTGAATTATAACTGTTAATTTAAAGTATGGCCATACTTGAATTAACATGTTGTAACGATACTAGTTTGGACACAAGCAATTGTTATTCATTCATTCAGTTTATTCAAATTTGTATTCATGCTATGCTTATGATACATATCTAGTTAGGCTATAGTTTGCATCCTTTTTATACCTATTATTTAAACTTTGTGTGTAAACTCACCAACTATGCAAATAGTTGACAAACTCTATTTTACATGTGTAACAGGATAAGGAAGCATGATGAAGACATAAGATAGGCTTAGTGACCTAGTTTAAACATTGAAACAAATGTATAGACTTTTCAACTGTAATTCTTGATTCAAGTTATGTAATGGTTGTTTATTATTAATGAATGTGGTATTTAGTTTTGTAATAATGATGCATTAAATATTGAAACTTAAAATAGCACCATGAGCTAATGAACAGTCAAACTCGCGCCCCGACGCATTCCGCCGTCGGTTGGGGTGTGACAGATTGGTATCAGAGCCATGGTTATAGGGATCTAGGTTATTAGAAAATGGTGGCCTAGACTATAACTAAGGTAACCCAAATATGAGTTATCTCATATTACACTTGTTTGTTTATTACTTGCTTATGTGTTATATGTTATATACTTATTCATTATGTGTTATACCTATTCATTATGTGTTATGTTATATTTGTTACCATAGAGGAAAGCCATAGTTGTTAATATGCCTTGCTTGCACTAGTTAGGAATTCCATAGACTAAGTTACTTTATATCATGGGATTACTTAGTTTAAGCAATTGCCTTGGTATTTGCTTTTAGGAGAAATCTATTCCAAACTCAAATACATGCAAACAACCTTTAGTTGATATGATATCAACAATCATTAGGCTTAATGCCTAATATTATTCCTTAGACAAAATAGGAATTATGTTATTAATTTTAAGATCCCGTTAGAACTACAGTTTGTGAGGTGGATATGTACTAACTGGAAGAGTGTAGTACCGGTAGTTAGAATTCCTGTCTAGGAAAGCTATTCGTATAAATCCCCGATGTACTGTGGGACCTGTATAGCTTTCTTGGGGACTTCTGATGAGAGTACAATCACTTATAGGCCAAAGCATATTATACCAAACATCTTACAAACAAAAATGATTCTAATATGTCACCCGGTACTCCATTGTGAATACCATTCCTTATGTTTTCAAACGAGTTCAAAATGATTCTATCTGTTCAATTTTGATTTAAAACCTCGTTAGAATTAAGTTTGTTAAGATGAGCATGTAGTAACTGGAAGGGTGAATACTGTTAGTAGAGACTCCTGTCTAGGAAAGCAATTCATAATCCCTGACGAGGGACCAGTCTAGCTTTCCTGGGGATTCTTAATGAGAGTATTTTACCTATAGGCCAAAGCATGACACATCTTGCAAACAAAATTAATTCTAATAAGTCAAAAAGTGTCCAACTTGGATTCAACTCCCTAAAATTTATAATCTGATTCAAAATGATTTCAATACATTACTTTTACAATTCCAAATCTTATGATATCGTACTAGAGATTAGTGATGGTGATCCATTACTACATCTCACAAGCTATGATGTCATTTCCTTTGATGAATAATAAAAATTGTGTTATAATATAAGAAAGTTAATAATGCCATACCTAAGATTGTGATGGTGATACATCACTACATCTAAGAGTTATGATGTTCTTTTTCTTTGATTAGTAATATATATGTTATGATTCAACAACTCCTTTACATCATACTCAAGATTTTATTTTTCTTTAGTTGAATAATATATTTGTTATGATTCAAAAAAGTTATTAATATCATACCTAAGATTGTAATGGTGATACATTACTACATCTAAAGGCAATGGAGTTACCTTTCTTTGGATTTATAATGAATAGGTTATGATTCAATACCTCTATGATTCATACTTGGGGATAGTTATGGTGATTCATTACTATTCTCACGGAATATGATATCATCTATCTTTGTTCTATGTTGCCTATGTTATGATTCAAGAATTTAGTAACATTATATCTAAGAGTTGTGATGGTGATACATTACAATAACAAAAGGTTATGGTGTTATTTTTCTTGGGTTAATAATGCCTATGTTTTAAGTTCTTAAACTTACATGATATCATACTTGAGGTTAGTGATGGTGATTCATCACCGTGTCTCACAAGATATGATGTCAATTCTCTTTGATTTATGTTACATATGTTATGATTCAGATATTAGTAATATTATATCTAAGATGTGTGATGGTGATTCATCACTGCATCTAAATTTCATGGTGTTACTTTTCTTGGATTGATAATGTATATGCTTTTGTTTTTAGAACTCCATGATATCATAATTGAAATTAGTGATGGTGATTCATTACTATGTCTCACATAATATGGTATCATCTATCATTGTTCTGTGTTAACTATGTTATGATTTAACTAACATTAAACCTAGGATCAGTGATGGTGATACATCACTAAATCTAAAAGGTTATGGTGTTATTTTTTCCTTTATTCATGATGTATATTTTGATTCAAGAAAATAAGTAATATTATACTCAAGAATTATTGATGGTGATTCATCAACAAATATAAAAGGTTATAATATTACATATTTTAATTATCCAAACTCGTGATAGAAAATTTGATGATATGGTTCTTATGATTAGTGACTTGTCACTACATCTATAAAGTTATTATATCACATACTTTATTTTAACCATGACATCTATGTTATAATTTATAAACCCACTAGGATATTATGCCTAATAATTCAAACATGTCATTTGGTATTCAATTCTGAAAAATCCTTCTCTATGTGTTCAAAAAAGTGATAATGATTTTTGCTTTTATTATTTAAACCAAGAAACATTTATTTCTTATTATATTATGTTTAGATTTCAATAGAATGACATAATGTGGACTTACGAATTGAAGTATGGGTGATTCCATATAAAATTTTAAAACAAGTCCACATGAACCATATTATTGATTTTTAGACAAATCATTCTATATTCATACATTTAGACAAAGATTCAAAAGTTCCATGATATTATAGCTAAGATTAATGATAATTAGTTATCACAACAATCAAAACTTATATAATATCAAAATCTATGTATGCTACATCATTCGTTTATCCAAAAATCAATCATCTATCAATTCATACGTTACAACCGAGAAATTCCATTGCACAAATTTCATTGATGAAAACCTCTATAGTCATGCAACTTTTAAAAGCAAGTCAAAGTCTCCCACACCTATTCACGATTGTCTAAAGTTCTTGTCACCCTTGGTAGGCATTTGGTATGCTATCAAAGTATTAGTAGTGTGGTGGGTTGGCTGCAGTATACCCTATATATAAGCACTACTGGTACATTGGTAGTAGGATCAAAAGTCTGATCAAGGGCTAGAGTAGTCAATTCAATCTACAGTTTCGAGAAACCATGCTAGTTAAATCAATTTTTACTCCATTTCTAATCTTGGTGTGTATTCTTACACCAGGTCAAATTAAGGATATCGATAACCATAGGAATCATGCTAATGACTCTTAAATGAGTTATCCTATATTCGTATGTTTAAACAATTATTCAAAGATTCAGTGATATCATAACTAAGGTTAATGATAAGTAGTTATCATAACTATATAATATCACATACTAGTGTATTCAGTATCATTCGTATATTCAAAATCAATCATTTAGAAATCCATATAACTATGAGATTCGATTGCAAGATTGCAATTGATTATATCTCTAAGCTCATACAATTTCTAAAGATAGTCAAGTATTCAAGCATCTATTCAAATGTAGTTAGGTTTAGGATAGTCTTGGTAGGTAATTGGAATGCTATCAAGGTATTAGTGATGTGGTGGGTTGGCTGCGGTATACCCTATATATAAGCACCACTAATACATTGATAGTAGCACCGAAAGCTTGATCAAGAATAGGATTTGTCAGTTTAATCTACAATTCGAGTGAACCATTCTTCAATCAAGAATAATCGACCAATAAATTAGTATACTAAGTTATCCAAATACCTTTGCGGTTAATCTCATCATGAGTTGAGTTAACTATCATTAAATCTAAAACCCTCATAGCAAACTAGTTTCATACAAATTCTAAAATATGAGTACGTTACTCATACCTATTCTGATTAAAGTTCATTCGCATTTCAAAATTCTAAAACAAAAAAAAAATTTAACCCTCCTAAGATTCTAATTACTGGTCTCACTGTCTAAATTTTGAGACGCTATCCTATAACAACAATAATTAAAATGCTATCAACATTCAATCAATTACCAAATGTTAGATGAAACAAAACAAGTCAAAAGAAATAATGAACACTTGAGTGATCGATTCCTATTAAATAAATTTCGGGACGAAATTACCTAAAGTAGGGGAGACTGTAATCCCCATGGTTTTTCACTTTTCTATTTGAATTATAATTATATTCGTATATAAAAAACAAAGTTTATAACATGCTTTGAATAGTTGTATTCGTAGTTTTGACATAAGATCGCTTTCGGGTGACTATTTAGCCAACATTTCCTCATACTTGAACTAACATTTTGGCTCACACAAATCTTCTAGATATAATGGTATACTAAGAAGAAACTAAATTCAAACAGTGAATAAAAACCGAGCCCAAACTAAGCAAGAATCATAAACAAAAGTTTGAGAACGTAACCCTTGATTCACGCCAAGATCCAATGCTTAAACCTAATACTCGACACCATTAATGTTGGATTAATCTCTTCCATATGATAGTAATCTGAAAACGATGAATGTGGGCGAAAACCGTGCGCAAAACGGAGTTATAACGAAGCGGGAATCGCGAAAACAAGTTTGATGTTTGTTGACAGTTGCCAGACGCGAATTCTGCATAAAAACCCATCCCACATCGCCCATGAAACCAATATTTCTCCTCTTTAATCACCTATAAATATCCTTGCTTGGTCCCTTATAGCTTGGCAACTCCTAGTTGAGTATAAACAAGTAGAATAACCTAATTTTGGTGGTTCTACAAGTTCAACATCCCAATGGATGTTGAACGTAGCAGTTTTTTTTTATGCTCTTGGCGAGGAGGTGTTGCGCTTCGAGATAGTCTCGTTTGTAAAGCTTTCTTTGAGGTAATTTTCTTTTTCATTTCTTCTTTTCATTATTCATTTATTTATTTTTTTTTCTAGTCTAAGTAGTTGAGCTTAGGTTATTAGTTGTCGGCATTAGGTTTGTTTAGGTTGCATTGTTTAGGTCGCCTTTAGAGTTGGTGTAGTCTTGTAGAGGCTCGTTAAGCCAACGAGTCCGGCCTACGATTTCCGTTCATTTATCTATGCCTAGCATAAATTTTACCCATCCTTGTGGCATTCGTTTGATTAGGTTGAACCACGTTTGCATTCGGATCGTATACTTGATCCTTTGTGTTGGACTAAAAGAACCAATAAGCCAGATCAGAAAAATCTCTAAGTCTCACAGCATTACAACAACTGAAGAAGAACACAAAAGCTGATGTGAAGAAGTTACAAGATCTGAAGATATATACAACAGCTGATGTGTAAGTCATCAGGAGTTGTAGTGTGTAGTTAGTCTTCAGTAGTTTCCTTATTATTTGTAAAAGTCTGATGAGTAGTTTACTCATCAGATGTTTTAGTAATTTTGTCTTCAGTAGTTTTGTTCTTCAGTACTTGTAGAGTTTGTCTTCAGATGTTGAAGACATTCTCAGTAGTTTAGTTTATTTCAGTTGTTTTGTTTTGTCTGTTAGGTGTCAACATCATGTGACATCATCAGACGTCACTGTTCTATATATATAGGCAGTTGACATGTTTGTAATAACAACGAAGTTAATGAATTGAATGAGATATTCCTTTTACAGAAAACCTTCTCTCTCTATAACAAACTTGCGTTACTGTTTGATTGATATTGTTCTTACTTTACTTATGCTAATTCTGTGTTGATTTCCGCTGCTATACTCTACTGATTTATCAATTGAGAACATCTGATCCTACAATTGGTATCAGAGCAGGTTAATCATTGATCGATTTCACAATTGATCTCTGAAACTGCTCAAATTTGTTCTCAAATTGAGTGAATTAGCTGATTAAGTAAGAATTTGTTATAGATCGACGTTTTCTGTTAACTTCTGTTGATTTGCATTTCAATATCAATCTGTTTTGCATCAATTGATTGTGATTTGAATTAGTTCGTGTTAGATTGATTGAATCTGTGATCATGTCAACTCCGAACAATGATCCGCACAATACAGGCTCCGCAACCAAGCCTCCGATGCTTGTGCGGAGTGAGTACAACATATGGCAACGTAGAATGCTACATCACCTGTCGATTAACAGCGCAGGATGTTGGAAATCTGTTGTGCATGGACCATATAAACCCACGATCACTGATCCTGAAACTAAGATCATGATTCCGAAACCTGCTGATATGTATTCGGATGAGGACATTAAATTGTTTGAAATTGATGCTAAAGCTCATGGTATTCTGGCCATGGCTCTGCCTAATGAGATCTATTCTGGCTTGATGCATCATGATACTGCTCATGATCTCTGGGTTGCACTGAAAGAACAATTTGGTGGAACCGATGAGGTTTTAGCAAATACTAGAGAAATTCTGGCTCAGCAGTATGAGACATTTTCTCATCGAAAGGGTGAATCATTGACTCAACAATTTGAGCGATTCTCATGCTTAATTTCTGAGTTGAAAATGGTCAAGCAAGAGTACACTAATAGTCAGATGAATAACAGATTTCTCAGATCATTGCCTGAGAGATGGGACACTTACACAATTGTCCTACGCTCTAATGCAAATCTGGAACATCTCTCTCTTACCCAATTACATGGGAAACTCTTAACCTTTGAGAGAGAGGTTGAACAGAAGAGAAAATTGTCTTCATCTGGTAAACTTGCTGATGATTTTGTTTCCGGTAATGCTGCTTTACTTGGTCAGGAGTCAGAGTTTAATGGGTCTGAATGTTCTTATGATGAGCATATTGATTTTTCTACTAACAATTCTGATCATGCTTTTGTGGGAGTTGAGGGTAATGCAGGAAGTTATAATGACAACTTATGTTTTGTGATGGATGATCTGAAAGGTATCCCGGATGATGATCTAGAGGAGATGGACATTTTGAGTCAAATGGCATTGATCAACATCAGATCACAAAAGTTTTATAAAAGAACAGGAAGGAAATTCCCTGGATTATCTGGCAAGACTAAGGTTGGATTTGACAAAGGAAAGCTGAGGTGTCATAAGTGTCATAGGCTTGGTCACTTTGCTAGGGAGTGCAAAACATCTGGTTCTAATCCTGCTGCACCTTATGTGACCTTTCCAAGCAACAATTCCTCAGGCAAAGGACCACAATCTTCTGGTACTAGTCAACAGCAATTCTATCCAGCTCACTTTGTTCCACAAAATCCAATGCCCTATCCATATCCTTGCTTTTACATGCCTCAACCTCCTCACAATCCAGCATTAATCCCACCTCAATCCCCTGCTCTTCCTGAACCCAGCAAACCTCAATCAACTCAACAGTCTCAACAACAACAGCATCAGAGTTTCTTCACTCCTGGAGTTGTTGATTGGAGTAGCTTGCCTGATGACTTATCAGACTTCAACATGCAGCCTTTTTCTGAAACTGGTCCACATGGTGGAGACAATCCTTTTGGAAATCTGGCACTGATGGCTATTGATTCAACTGACAATACCTGTCAATCCTCTTCAACATCTCAGGTATCTTCTGAATCAAAAGCCAAATTATGTTCAGAGTCATGCATTTCAGCATTTGCTTCCATTAGGGAAATCAATGTAGAACTAATTAATGAGAAATGTGAATTGGAAAAGGTTGTAACTAAAAACAAAACTGAGTTTGACAAAGCTTTAAATGAGAAAGAGTCTGAAATTTATAAACTTAAATGCTTATTGTCTGATGAAAAAGCTAGAGTGGAAGTCATGTTGGTAAAGCATAATGATCTGAAACAAACACTTGCAGCAACCCAAGTAAATTGTGAAAAGTGGGTTGAGTCCTGCAAGGGGTTTGAAATGTTGTTGAGTAAACAGTCAGCTTCAAATGTTAAGTTTGGGATTGGTTACAATCACATTGCCCCCCCTGCTGATTATAAACCAAAAAGTCTTAACTGTGAATCTGATGGGGAAAGTGTGTACCAATCTACCAACTCTTCAGACATGTCTGATTCTGCAGACATATCTGAAGAAGACTCAAATGTTTGTAAAGCTGCTGCTGAAAAGGTTGAGATTGAAACCTATTCTTATTCAATTGGGTGTACAAATGTCATTGAGGATGACACTTGTCAGGATAATGTTCTAGTGGAGATTAATCCTGATGAACATGTTTCAAATGCCTTAAACCTACACCTAATTGAGTCAGATGGGGATGGTGTTGGTGAAAATGATGCAAGAATTTTGATAAGTCAAAATTATTCTTCAGCAGTTGTTGAAAAAGCTGATATTGCAACAACTGATGTTGGTAAATGTGTTGAGACACAAGTGCTGAAGAATAACTCCTCAGATGTTGTCAAAACATCAGCTGTTGTCAATTTGACTACAAATACTGATGCCTCAGATGTTCTGATGAACAAACAATCTGTTTCTAAGTCATCAGTACTTGTAGACAATCACAAGGACAGGAAGAAGAGGGTGCCTTGTGATATTTGCAGGTTGTTTAATCATTCAACTGATGAATGCTGGTACAGAAAAGGTTCTAAATTCAACAAACTCAAGAATAAAAACAAGAATATACTCAAAATGAAAAATGAATTTAGTTCAAAATTTGTACCTGAATCATCAGTTGTTTCAAAATCTGGAAAATCCTTACAAGGAAATACCTCCAGTATATCCAAGAAAGGAAAAGGGATTGTTCCAGATTCAGGGAAACAACACTTGACAGCATCTCATTTGATTAAAGACACTAAAATGATCAAACACAAAAATAAAAAATCAAGTTCTGATGTGTCTGATGAAATCAAAATTTTAACTCAAAATCATAATCAACTGATGCTAATGATGCAACAACTGATAGGAAAAGTCAATCTGGCAGAGGCATCTGTTGATTCATTTCATAAAAAGAAATCAAAGTCAAAAGTCAAATCAAAAATTTCTGATAAAAATGTTTCAAGTGTTGCTTCAACTAACAATGCTAGTTTTGTTTCTTCCAATGTTAACAGACCCAAAACCAAAATGGTTTGGGTCCAAAAGTCTAACTAAGTGTGTTGTTGTATGCAGGGTCCTTCAGCATACCAAAGTAGCATCTGGTACGTTGATAGTGGAGGATCCATGCATATGACTGGGAGCAGATCTCTTCTTCATAACTATTTCACTGGAAGGAGAGGATTTGTGTCCTTTGGTAATGATGCTAAGGGGTATATCATAGGTAAAGGTGTAGTTACTAATGGTGAGATTAGGTTTGATGATGTTAATCATGTTGAGAATCTTAAGTACAATCTGCTGAGTGTTAGTCAAATGTGTGATAAGGGTCATGTGTCTCTCTTCACTAAGCAAGATTGTAGGATTCTCTCTTCTGATGTGATGCCTTTGATTGGCAAAGTGTTAGATGAGTTCACACTTCTTAAGGCTAACAGAGTGGGAAAGGTCTATGCCTTTGATCTTTCTAAGAAAATCTCTGTCAAAGGTCATCCTTGTTTATTTTCTAAGGCCTCTTTCAAGGAATCTAATTTGTGGCATAGAAGATTAGGTCAGGTAAACATCAAGAACATGAATCAATTGGTGAAACATGGTCTGGTTAGAGGTCTTCCTTTAAAGGATTTTAGCTGTGATGAAAACTGTTCTGCATGCTTGAAAGGAAAACAACACAAAGCATCTTTTCCTTCAATTGGGGATTCCAAATCTACTGGTTGCTTACAACTGTTGCACATGGATTTGTTTGGTCCAGTGCAGATAATGTCTATGGCAAAGAAGAAGTATTGTCTAGTTATTGTTGATGACTATTCAAAGTTTGTCTGGACCTTCTTCTTACACTCAAAAGTGAGGTTGCCAAGGCAATTATCAATTTTGTGTTGTATGCTGAAAAGCAGTATTCTCTTTCTATCAAGTGTGTTAGGAGTGATAATGGTACTGAATTCAGAAATCATCTTCTTGATGAATTTTATCAGTCAAAGGGAATTCAGAGACAGTATAGCATTCCCAGAACTCCTGAACAGAATGGAGTTGTAGAAAGGAAGAATAGGACCCTGATTGAAGCTGCAAGAACAATGCTTGCTGATTCTGGTTTACCTCTCACATTCTGGGCAGAAGCTGTTAACACAGCTTGCTATGTGCAAAACAGAGTTTTAGTGAATCAAAGATGGTTGAAGACTCCATATGAAATCCTTCATTCTTTAACTCCTTTGATTTCCTTCTTCAGGGCTTTTGGATGTCCTTGTTACATTCTCAACACCAAAGATCAACTTACCAAGTTTGATTCCAAAGTTGATGCAGGATACTTTGTTGGATATTCTTCAACATGCAAGGCATATAGAGTGTTCAATTGTAGAACAAAGAGTGTAGAAGAAACTCTTCATGTCAAATTCAATGAATGTCCTAAAGATTCCATTCCTCAGAATCCTGCTGAGATGTTTGATCTGAATATCTTGCACCATAATTTTCATGATGACAATAGTGGTATGGAAGATGAAGTTCTTCCAGCTGATACACCACCAGCTTCTACAGCAACATCACAAGGAATTTCAGATGATGAAGATCCAAGTACTCATTTGTTCAGATTCAGTGACCATATGTCCACATCTACAAAATCTGATGCTCCTCCTGCTTCAGCAATCCCACTCAATACAAATGCTGATGAAATTCTGGAATCCTCTCAATCATTTGAAATCCCAGCTGCTTTGTTCCCTGAATCATCTTCAACTGCAACATCTGATCCTCCAGCAAACACTTGCACTGATCTTATTCCATATCAAGAACTGAAGGATCATCCATTATCTCAAGTTCTTGGTGATATTTCAGCAGGTGTTTCAACCAGAAGTCAATTATCTAACTTTTGTCTCTATGCTCTCTTTGTCAGTCAACAAGAGCCAAAGAACTACCACATAGCACTTAGAGATATTGGCTGGGTGGAGGCAATGCAGTTGGAATTGTTGCAATTCAAGAAGCAACAGGTTTGGGAGCTGGTTTCTTTACCTCCAGGTAAGTGTGCAATAGGCACAAAATGGGTGTTTAGGAATAAAACAGATGAAAAAGGTCAAATCATTAAAAACAAAGCTAGACTGGTTGTACAGGGGTTCTGTCAGGAAGAAGGTATTGATTATGATGAAACTTTTGCCCCTGTAGCCAGATTAGAAGCAATTAGGCTGTTTTTAGCATATGCTGCCTTACATAAACTTAAAGTGTTTCAAATGGATGTCAAAAGTGCTTTCTTATATGGTAAAATAAAAGAGGAAGTATATGTGTGTCAACCTCCAGGCTTTGAGGACAATAAACATCCTGATTGGGTGTACAAGCTTGATAAAGCTCTTTATGGGCTAAAACAAGCACCTAGAGCCTGGTATGACACATTATCCACTTTTCTTCTAAAAAATAATTTCACTAGAGGCTCCATTGATCAAACTTTATTCATAAAGAATGTAGGCCAGCATAAGCTACTTGTTCAAATTTATGTTGATGACATTATATTTGCTTCATCTGACCCAAAGTTGTGTGATGATTTCACTAAGCTTATGACTACAAATTTTGAAATGAGTGCTATGGGGGAGTTACAGTTTTTCTTGGGTCTTCAAATCAAACAAAAACCTGATGGAATTTTCATTCATCAATCAAAATACACAAAAGAGCTTTTAAAGAAATTTGATTTGCAAAACTGTAAGCCATGTTCCAACCCCATGAGCACCACCACACAACTTGATGCAGATCTGAAAGGTACTTCAGTGGATGAAACTCTTTACAGATGTATGATTGGATCTTTAATGTATCTAACTGCATCCAGGCCAGACATTATGTTTGCCACATGTGTTTGTGCTAGATTTCAGGCTGCACCCAAAGAGTCTCATTTAATTGCTGTGAAAAGAATTTTCAGATACTTGCAAGGTACTCAATTCCTGGGAATATGGTACTCCACTGGACAATCCTGCAAGCTAGTTGCTTTTTCAGATAGTGACTATGCAGGATGCAAACTCTCAAGAAAATCTACTTCTGGTGGGTGTCAGTTTCTAGGAAATTGCTTGGTTTCTTGGCAAAGTAAGAAGCAAACTTCTGTAGCCACCTCCACTGCTGAAGCTGAGTACATTGCTGCTGCAAGTTGCACTTCCCAAATTCTCTGGCTTCAGTCTCAACTCCTGGACTATGGCATCAAAGAACTGAAGACACCATTGTTAATGGATAGTGCTTCAGCCCTTTGTATTGTCAAGAATCCAGTTCAGCACTCTAGGACTAAACATATTGAGATCAGACATCACTTTATAAGAGATTGTTTTGAAAAAGGTCTGATTGATCCCAAATTTGTTCCTAGTGCTGATGAGCTTGCTGACATTTTTACTAAGCCTTTAGACACATCAACTTTTCAAAATTTAGTTCTAAGGCTTGGTATGTTGCAACTTGAATAGGTTAGTGTTTAAATGAATAAAATGTTAAATATCTTTTTAAAATTCCAAAAATATTTTTTTTTTCTTCTTGACACATTTTGATATTTTCAGTACATACTGATACATATCAAAAGTACTGATTCAAGCACAGTTATGACCTTTCCAATACTCTAAGTTACAAGTACTGATGAGTATTGATGTTCTAAGTACTGAAGGTCAAATATTGTTCACAAGTTCTGATGAACAACTTGTTTACAAGTTCTGATGAACATATTGTTTACAAGTTCTGATGAACAACTTGTTTACAAGTTCTGATGAACACATTGTTTACAAGTTCTGATGAACAAAATTTCCACAAAGTTCTGATGAACAACTTGTTTACAAGTTCTGATGAACATATTGTTTACAAGTTCTGATGAACAAATTTTCCACAAAGTCTGATGAACAACTGATCACAACACCTGATGACCATATTGTCGACAACACCTGATGAGTAATTTTACTCTTCAGTTGTTGTAACCTCAGCTGTTTTCTCTACTTAACTCAATCCTTCTCAGTTGTTTCATTATCACTTTTTCAGAACTTTTCATCCTTTTCAAACCTATTTTCCCTTTTTGCTCTCTGCATCCATGGCCGCCATAACCTTGAAACCTCGTCATAATTCTGTTGCCTATCTGACCAAATCGTCATTCTGGTCTAAGTTTGATGATGCTGTTGATTTGATGACCTCATCTCAATTCAAAACTGCGTTTCTTATCAATCCAACTTTGTTTGTCGAATCCATTCATCAGTTTTGGATGAATGTTGAACTCATCAATGTTGGCACAGGAGTCATATCTCTTCGCTCAAAAGTCAATGGTCACAACATACATCTCAGTCCTGCTGAGCTAAGGGATGTTCTTCAACTGGATGATGCCAACCTAGTCACTCAGTTCCCTAAAAGCGCCACTGACCTCTGTTTTACAAGTCATGAATACCAGGGAGACTTGAGTGACTCCACACTGTTCAAGAAGCACTTTAATGATCCAGAGCGGCTGATTTTCCACATGATCAACATTTGCCTGGCTCCGAAGTCCTCTTCATGGGATCAAATGTCATCTAGATGGCAACAGGTATTGTATTCTATACTCGAATCTCAAAAGCTAAACTTTTCTCAAATACTTTTTTCGGAATTAACTGAACATGCTGGTAAGCCTGTTTCATCTAGATGGTTGCTTTATCCTCGTTTTATTATGGCCATCATAGAGAAACAGCTGCCACAAACAGGCCTTGTTGGTCAGGGAATCCCTGCTCCAGCTGTCTTGCTGGAAGTATATTCCCGACACAACTCCAACCTCACACTAAAAGAGGCTGCCCGGAAGCTCAAACCCAAGCACAGGGAACCCACAGCCTCATCCTCAAAATCCAAATCCAAAGTCCCCACTAAACCCAAATCTTCTAAGCTACAAAAGGCTGCTCAGGGAAATGAGTCCCCTGAGTCTGCCCATGCCTCACCACGGCATGAAATGGCCACTGGTAGTAGTCAACCAGTGGTTCAACAGACTCCACCGGCTCAAACCGCCCAGGTTTCCTCTCAACAGGAACCTGGTGCAACCTTTTTAGGCAACAACTGATGAAGGGGTTACCCCTGAGGTTGGAAGTCCCCAGTACCAAGACAAAGGGGCACCTGAAACTGTTGAGCCACACTCAACTCAGGTAGATCCTGAGATTCTCAGGAGGTCAGATGATTTAGCTACGGCTACTGATGACCAAATAACACTTGCTGAGGTTCTAAAGAAGAACCAAATCCTTGAGGCTGAGGTTTGTAGACTCAATGAGCTACTCTCCAAAATGTCCAAGGACAAAAGTCCATCTTCCCCACTTACCCCACAGATGGCACCTTCTCATTCTGAAGGTCACCCAAACACTTCAACCACAAATATTCAATTTGACAAGCCACCAGCTACTGCTTCAGGCACTAATCCTTTGGGTTTTAGCCCCCCAGAGGCATTAGCTGCTGCCTTCCTACAAATCCTCCCTCTCATCACTCCAGTCCTAAAAACAATTATTATTCAAGCCCTTGATGAGAGATTACCTTCCAAATCTCATATTCAGCAGATGGTTGATGAGGCTGTGACTGCCAGACTTGCCACTATACATACTCCTTCTTCCCCTGCAGCCAAAAAGGGGGAGTTAGGAACTGAATCAGTCACATCTTCAGCTTCCAAAAGGCCAAGGTCTGAAGAGGTTGTTTCTGAAAGGTCTCCTGCTCATGTTATTCAAGTTACTTATAAGAGACAGAGGAAGAATAAGCCTGTTGAGGTTATCCACAGGGCTGATGTGGAAGTTGAGCAGGAGATAGTTGACAAGGAAATTGAAACAAGTGCTGAACCCATGGAAGTGACAACTACTGATGTACATAAATGTGATACAACCTCTGAAGTTCAAGTTCAAGCTACAACTTCTGAAGCTCAAGTTCAAGCTACAACTTCTGAAGTTCAAGTTCAAGTACAAAATCTAGTAGTTCAGGTTCAGGCTGAGACTCAAGTTGTTGAGGTCAGGGCTCCTCCTAAGAAGAGAAGGCATCTCAGGATTCAAGAAGAAGAGAGTTCTGATGAAGAAGACAGGTTGCCTATCTCTACAGTCATAAAGCCAAAAGCTCAAAAGCCTGCACTTTCAACAACTGAGGCAGCTCAGACAATTCAAAAGAAGACAGTTACCCGTCCTGCTAATTACATTCCTGAAAAGCCATTAGTTTTTGGTCAATCACCAACAATTACTCCAGAGGCTAGGATGTTAGCAGTCAAAGTAAAATTGGAAGAAGAAGAGAACCAAAGAAAACATGATGAGCAATTCCTTAAGTTGGTGGACAAAGACTATCCTCAGACTTCAACTATCACTGCAATGAAAAAGGAAGCTCAAAGGCTGCATGCTCTGAAATGGACCTTTAAATATACAAAAGAACTGATCAGGATGTGGCCTGACCCAAGGGTCCTTCATAGGATTCACAAGAGAGATCCCCCAGCAGCCTATGCCAGTAGAATCAAAAGAGTGTTAGGTGCTGAAATCATGCTTGGGTCAGTGCTTGATCCTTGGGAAATAATAAAGGACTTCAAAAGTGTCTACAACTCTGGTGCCAAAGCTCCAAACTTCTTAGAGAACAAAATGATCAAAAAGGGACTTGTCTATAGGAAACTTGAACATGTTCTACAAGAAGAACTTTACTTGTTTTTAGAGGGTAAACACCCTGATGAGTTTGTGTACAGGGAGATTACAAGAGTTGAACTGAAGGATGGGACTACAGCCAAATACTTATCAGAATTTTATGGACCTGAGTCCTTCTTCGAAGGAGAACCTGAAAGACTAACTCCACAAGAGAAGATGCTACTACTTGAAGCATATGTAAGGGAGTCTTTCAGGTTAGTATACAATCAATAGCTTCAATGAGAGGGGTTAATGCTCATAGTCCATTTCCCCAATGGAGTTCCCTCTCATCTTTTGATAGTTAGAATTTTTGGAGGCTGTTGGTTATCAGGCTTATACTTTAATTGGTCATTTTGACACTGATCTCAAAAGAAAAAGACATATCTTTCTGCCTGGGAATAAATAAGTGAGACCTTAAATAAGTTAGAGGTTTTTGGCTGCATTGGTTCAGGGGGAGTTTGTTGGACTAAAAGAACCAATAAGCCAGATCAGAAAAATCTCTAAGTCTCACAGCATTACAACAACTGAAGAAGAACACAAAAGCTGATGTGAAGAAGTTACAAGATCTGAAGATATATACAACAGCTGATGTGTAAGTCATCAGGAGTTGTAGTGTGTAGTTAGTCTTCAGTAGTTTCCTTATTATTTGTAAAAGTCTGATGAGTAGTTTACTCATCAGATGTTTTAGTAATTTTGTCTTCAGTAGTTTTGTTCTTCAGTACTTGTAGAGTTTGTCTTCAGATGTTGAAGACATTCTCAGTAGTTTAGTTTATTTCAGTTGTTTTGTTTTGTCTGTTAGGTGTCAACATCATGTGACATCATCAGACGTCACTGTTCTATATATATAGGCAGTTGACATGTTTGTAATAACAACGAAGTTAATGAATTGAATGAGATATTCCTTTTACAGAAAACCTTCTCTCTCTATAACAAACTTGCGTTACTGTTTGATTGATATTGTTCTTACTTTACTTATGCTAATTCTGTGTTGATTTCCGCTGCTATACTCTACTGATTTATCAATTGAGAACATCTGATCCTACACTTTGAGCTGCTGTCTAGCCACGTACGTTCAATCCTCAGGGCATCTAGTTTGATACAACTGTTGATCTAAATTCTTCTTCATAAGGTGAGTTTCTTCACACTCCCTTTTACATTTTTGTTTTTGGGATGTTACACATGTCTTATTCAAACTTTATTCAATCTATTATTCATTCAATCTACGATGCAAGCCTTAGACTAGTTAGCTTTATGTGTTAGAGGCTAGGCTTATATAATGTGTTGATTCTATGCGTGATTCTATGTGTGTTTCCAGTCAAGCAATCTAGTACTTAGTAGCCTAAGATGGTTAGATACTATCTTCGCAAAGACTTTTGCCTTTGTGTGAAAAAGGTGAAAAGTACACCTAGCAAAGTGGTTGAATTATAACTGTTAATTTAAAGTATGGTCATACTTGAATTAACATGTTGTAAGGATACTAGTTTGGACACAAGCAATCGTTATTCATTCATTCAGTTTATTCAAATTTGTATTCATGCTATGCTTATGATACATATCTAGTTAGGCTATAGTTTGCATCCTTTTTATACCTATTATTTAAACTTTGTGTGTAAACTCACCAACTATGCAAATAGTTGACAAACTCTATTTTACATGTGTAACAGGATAAGGAAGCATGATGAAGACATAAGATAGGCTTAGTGACCTAGTTTAAACATTGAAACAAATGTATAGACTTTTCAACTGTAATTCTTGATTCAAGTTATGTAATGGTTGTTTATTATTAATGAATGTGGTATTTAGTTTTGTAATAATAATGCATTAAATATTGAAACTTAAAATAGCACCATGAGCTAATGAACCGTCAAACTCGCGCCCCGACGCATTCCGCCGTCGGTTGGGGTGTGACAGTTCCGGATTTGTACAATCTTCTCAATCGTTTCATAACTAGTTCAGGTCCTGTTATCTGACTGTCACCAATTTTAGCCCAACAAACAGATGAACGACATTTACGACCGTATAAAGCTTCAAACGGTGCTGCCTGAATACTTCTATGATAACTGTTGTTGTAAGAGAATTCCACTAACGGTAGGTGGTTTTCCCAGCTATCACCAAAATCAATGACACAAGCTCGTAACATGTCCTCAAGCGTTTGAATTGTACGTTCACTCTGTCGTCGGTTTGCGGATGGTATGCGGTACTCATGTCTAAACGAGTTCCCAATGACTTATGGAGAGATTTCCAAAAGTTTGAAGTCAATCGGGCATCCCGATCTGATATGATGGAAATCGGTACGCCATGTCGCGATACCACTTCCTTGATGTAAATGCGAGTCAATTTCTCCATTTTGTCTGTTTCCTTAATTGCCAAAAAATGTGCAGATTTCGTTAATCGATTAACAATTACCCATATCGTATCACAACCACTTGGTGTACGGGGTAACTTAGTAATGAAATCCATCGAAATCTGTTCCCATTTCCACATAGGTATTTCTGGTTGTTGCAGCAAACCAGATGGTTTCTGATATTCAACTTTGACTTTCGAACAAGTCAAACATTTGCTAACGTACTTAGCAATGTCGGCTTTCATGTGATGCCACCAATACAGTGCCTTCAAGCCATGATACATTTTGTCTGACCCCGGATGGACTGAATATCTAGAGTTGTGCGCTTCATCCATCACGAGTTCCCTTAAACCACCATGCAAAGGTATCCAAAGTCGATTAATGAAACAACGAGTTCCATCAGGCATGACATCCAATTGTTTTTCCATTCCTCGTAAGGATTCCTGTTCCAAGTTATCCTTTTCTAAGGCTTCAAGCTGAGTATTGCGTACCTTGTCAGGTAAGTCAGTATGTATCATTAACATAAGTGCGCGAGCCCGTCTTGTTGATGTTGTCTCTTTTTTGCTTACAGCATCAGCTACCACATTAGCTTTTCCCGGATGGTACTTGATTGCGCATTCGTAGTCGTTCAACAACTCGACCCATTGTCGCTGTCTCATATTGAGCTCCTTCTGATCAAAGATATGTTGTAGACTCTTGTATAAATGGTACACCTGGTTCCATGTAAGTAGCGCCTCCAAATCTTCAAGGCAAATACCACTGCTCCTAGCTCCAAGTCATGAGTAGTGTAATTCTTTTCGTGTGGTCGCAGTTGTCGTGACGCGTAAGCAATCACTTTATCACGTTGCATCAACACACACCCCAAACTCTGGGCAGATGCGTCACAATACACCACAAAATCTTCCGTTCCTTCCGGTAAGGACAGAATCGGTGCACTGCAGAGTTTTTGTTTCAATAACTGGAATGCAGCTTCCTGTAATATCACCCTTGTGATCATTTACCAACCCTAACTGATATGTTTGTGTGATTAGTTCCCCTGGAACTAATCTGAGTTGTTGTTGTATGTTAGCTGTGTGTAACATACCAGCCTCAGCGCTGGAGGTTTGTTAAACCTATGGTACCATCTACGTTACCGTCGGTTGACCTGCGTCAACTAATGGTAAATGACTCTGATGTGTATTGTTCGAGAATTCCTCAGCGAATTCCCGATGTGATGTTGTGTGAACGCATGTCCTCGTGAATTACCTGTCACACCCCGACCGGTGGCAGAATATGTGGGGGCATGATTTGTGAAAGATTGTTTCAAAAGCTCATGATATAAAATTTAAAGTTCCATAGTCTAAGGTACTAAATTTCAAAGTCCAAACACAACATTACAATACAATTTGAAAGTCAAATACAAGTTCAAAGATTTAAAACTAAAGTTCTTGATAAGTCTATCTAGGTCCATTCATCCTAGAATAATGGCATCAACTCTTTTGACTTGTGTAGAATGTATAAGGATTTAACATCATAATACCATAGGTTTAGTGATGAATGAACGTCACTAACCATATATATAATGTTATAAGATTCATTTGAGTTGTATAGAATGTATAAGTGACATCATGACCTCTTAGAGATTATAAGCAATCACCCTTACAAAATCAAAGATGAAATATCATGATATATGTATTATAAGATTTTAGAAATCATGACACTATTACAATTTTGATGAAATAAGGAATCACCCTTATTAATCATAGGTGTAAGGTGTCTAACCTTAGAGGAATGGTATCCCAATCAGAACACCTTTGACATATTAGAACTGTACAGCTTGCGAGACGTTTGTTATGACATGCTTTGGCCTATAAGTGAAGATACCTTCATCGAGAGTCCCCAGGAAAGCTAAACGGCTTTCCTAGACAGGATTCTCAACTAACGGTATTTCACCCGTCCAGTTAATACATGTCTGTCTTACAAACTTAATTCTAACGAGAATAAGATCACAAAGATATACCTACGTTTTATATGTGTTTTGAAGAGATAGAAGGACCTCGAATCCCTAAAATCTACGTAGAGTCCACGAGCTTGCAAGAATGTAGAGAGTTTAAAATAGAAGTTTAATATGAGGTTTGTATTGGGAGTTCACTAAGGTTAAAGGTTCAATAATAAGGTTCCTATGAGAGTTCTCTAAAAGTTCAATATTAGTGGTTCAAGATGGAGGTTCACTAAGAAAGGAAGTTCACTAAGCAAGAGTTCAGAATCAAAGTTCACTAAGCAAGAGTTTAAAATGGAAGTTCACTAAGCAAGAGTTCAGAATGAAAGTTCACTAAGCAAGAGTTCAAAATGAAAGTTCACTAAGTAAAGTTCATAATGGAGGTTCACTAATCAAGAGTTCATGATGATAGTTCACCAAAGCAAGGGTTCATAATGAAAGTTCACTTTAAGGTTCAATAGGAGAGGTCCATAATACAAGTTCACACTAAAGGTTCAATACTAAAGGTTCATAATACAAGTTCACTAAAGGTTCAATAATAAGTGGCATAGGAAGGTTCATATAAAAAAAGGTAGCTTAGTTATAGTCTAGGTCACCATTGTAATAACCTAATTCCCTATAACCATGGCTCTGATAGCAATCTGTCACATCCCGACCGGTGGCGGAATATGCCAGGGCATGATTTGTGAAAGATTGTTTCAAAAGCTCATAATATAAAATTTAAAGTTCCATAGTGTAAGGTACTAAATTTCAAAGTCCAAACACAACATTACAACACAATTTGAAAGTCAAATACAAGTTCAAAGATTTAAAACTAAAGTTCTTGATAAGTCTATCTAGGTCCATTTATCCTAGACTTGTCATAACACTCTTCACTTAACATGTCACACATGTAAAGTAACTGTCAACTAATTGAATAGTTGGTGAGTAGTCACATGGTTATAATAGTATAAGTTTAAAAGTATGCAAACCTTAATAGCAATGTACATGAATATTATATTATGAATGTCACAAGCAAGGGTAAATAGAGTACCGGTCCTTTTTAACACTAAAAGCGAAGAGAGCGCGACTCTCTTAGGAACCAAGTACTAAGTATATGTGCAGAAAAGCAAAAGAACAAGTATGAATACACCACAAGATCAACACATAATGAACATTCAACTACAAAGCATTCATAGTTTGCATATGTTTCAAGAATAGCATAAAGTTTAAGCATTTAAATAAGGACATGTGTGACAGCCCAAAATAAAATAAAACTAAAAAGGGGTTGTGAAAACTCACTTGTTTGCTAAGCACTTCCAAAAATTAAAACTTAAGCAAGTTGTGTAATATCAAGCACTTGTTAACCTGCTTTTGGAATCATAAGTATAAGAATATGTCTACAAGTTCCTTAGTCTCTAATCATTCTAAGGCATAAAGCGAGCTTAGACTTAAAGGGCTTAGATTCGATTCATTTGACTTATTTTGTATAGACTTTTAAAGTCATAAAAGTAGGCTTTCTTAGTTTAATAAGTAAGATAATTTATAAGTTCAAATAATTAATTTTATTAACTTAAGATTTTAAGTTAAGATACATTCTAACATAATTTTTATAAAGACTTCCCTAAAATATAAATAAAATTATACAAAGTTTATTTAAATAAAATTTTGCAATTATAATTATTAAAATGAATCATAGTTCAAGTTTGATAAGAATAAGTTAATAAAAATAATTTGAATCATAAAAGTTTTAGTCTCATAATAAAAACAATAAGTTTAAATGATTTTTGTGAACTTTTTGCATATTTTATAAATTTATAGATTTAGTATATTGTTTTATATGTAAGAAAATAATGATTTTATACTTTTATTAATATTTAAATAATTAACATTATCAAAAATATTATTCTACATATTTTCAGAATGTGAAAAATAGCTTAAAATAATTAATTAGAATTTTCAAGATTTTGTTACATTAAAAGAATTACTATTGTATTTATAATATAACTTATTTAAAGAAATAATAACAAAATAATATTATATAATTAGTTAAAATTTTACAGAACCTTTAAAAGGTCAAAAAAAATTTTATAGGATTTTATAACAAAACCCAGAATTTTTAAACCTTAAAATAGTAAAAAAAAAATGGGACTTTTAACAAAAACCGGTTCTGGATGCTCCAGACAGGAATAGAACCATGGTCTACACCACCCAGCCCCAGCGCCCTAACCGCCGGGCTGGGTGAGTAGTTTGTTGATGATGTCTGAAACGAATTAATGTTAAACTGTAACATCACTGTACTTCAGGTCGTCCGTACATCCGTACGATTGTACTGTTACGACTTGATATACTAAGTATTAATGAAAATGAATTATTGGGTGCATTATTTGATGATTATCACTGTTATTGGTATACATGCTTAGAACATATTATTATACGCGTAAACCATGGGAAGTTTAGTTGTAACCTAACTAAACAGAACCAGTGATTTTATCGCAGATGAAAACACAGATAATGGTTTACTGGTTTGAAATGGAAAGGAATTAGGAGTTTGTTATGGTTGGATTGCTAAACGTAGTCAAGGACACATGGTCATGGTTTATCGAAATAGCGGTGGGACGGTGTAGGGGAGGTTGCGATCTTCCTCTGCATATGCCCTATACATATGCATATTTCGGTCTATCATAGATGTGTCAGTGACTTGGGTTTAGTGGGTTTTGGATTGGGATTTATAATATTAAAGTTAATAAATAATAAAAGTTTAATTAGAAATGAATACGCGATGGCGAGGTTACGAACAATATTTAAACGCGAATATTGATTCAGAATTATTAACTTAATAATGTATTCGCGTGAGTGACGATTCACACGAATATAATTATTAAGAATAATATTCTGAAACGATATTCCATAAATTGTAAATCAAATCGAAATACGATACAAGCGTCGGATTCGCAAAGGTGACGATCTTTACGAATACGTACGCGAGTAGCACGTTTCGAAGAGATAAGTAAAGAATATCTAACGATATTAAATTAATGAATGGAATTTTAAAACGTTTATTAGGAATCACAACCTTGAAACGAAAACAAACAAATTAAATTATTTAAATAATTGATTAATAAAAATAAACGGAGACAATTTATTTAAACGATTTTCTTAAAATCATTTTATTACAACAAAACATATTTATTTAAAATACTTGGGTTTTAAATACATTTTATGATTTAAAACCGAGCAATTTATTTATTTTATCGCGATAAAAACGAGGCCGGGCACGGGGAAATAATACGTGATATAAGGAAGAACTCTTCTTCCTTCTCCTCACTTTTCCTCAACCCTTTCTCTCTCTAGTTCACCATTTACGCACCACCACCCTCTCTCTAACTTCTCTCTAGCCTAACTTCTTCGGTTCTCAACGGAATCGCGAGATCTTGGCGCCTACGTGTTCGTGTGATCGAGGGGAACATGGGGATATGAAGAGATTTGAAGTTTAACCGACATTCGAGGTAGATCTTAAAGTTTTTCGTTTGTTTTAAATCTGGAACATGCTCGGTTGTTATCAACACTAGTGTAAACGAGTTTATTAATTAGAAAACCCTAATCTACACGTATGCGAGTGACTGGAAACCATGTGTGTCTTTAATCCGTAGGAGATGGGAAAGTCTGAGCCGAAAATGTACAGGTTCGTGACCAGGAAACTGCTGGCCGAACCTTGTACACGATGGGGTTGGTGAGCCACGAACCTTCTATCATCAAGGGGACTTCACGAACCTACCTTGGCTAGTCGGCGAACCCTACACCCTTATCTCGGCCGAACCATCACATGGTGGCCGAACCTTTTTCCAGCTGGCCGAACCTTGTGAGGCCCCAAACCCTACGCGAACCTGATCATCAGCCGAGCCCTTTGCTTGGCCGAACCCCACTCCCTTGGGCGAACCTCCGCCTTAGCCGAACCATAAGGGTTCGTGGAGCAGCACCTTTGACAACCCTACGAACCAATTGGGTGGCGAACCTCCCTAAGCCACGAACCTTTGCTGAGTAACCCTTGGAGCGACGAACCTGATGCCATGCACCGAACCTTTCTTCAGGTCTGGCCGAACCCTAAGGGGGTGTGTCGCGAACCTAACACCATTTCTAGCCGAACCTACAAGCTCAGAGAACCTACACTTCATTTCAGCCGAACTTTGCATGGGAAATAGCCGAACCTTGGAAGATCATGGGGACGAACCTGGTTAAGCTTTAGCCTAAACTTTCTCTTGGCCGAACCTAGTATGAATGAACAATGGGCCGAACCTTTGTGATAGTGGAAGCCGAACCTATGTCCTTCTAAACATAGGTTCGCTGCCCTCATTGGGGAACAAGACCTAAGTTTATTTAACTAAGGAGAGGAATAATCAAAGGACATGGGAAACTATATGAAAACATGCATGCATGCATGAGTAACCCTATTGACCATCTTTGTATAATAGTAACAAGGTTAAACGTAATAAATTATGACATTTGAGAAGTTGTGAAAAGAAATTAAGTAACCACCTAAACTTGATATGGATTTTTTTATAACTTAAGCTTAAATGGTTAAAGCTAATGATTTTACATGCATGCGACTATTAATGGGCATACATAAGCTTATAAGAGATAAAGCCCTTACAACTTATATAACCTTGATACATTATGTAAAGAATCATCATATATTGGATAATCAACACTAATAAGTCTGAATTATCCTTGTAAGATGATGAATAATAAAAATTGTAGGTGTAACAATTTAACTTAGAACAAATGAACTAAGTTAACCAAACACTAATAATTTAAAAGATAAACACTTACGGTTATGTAATTGAAACATAGTACATACACTTATGAATATGAAATACACGATAATTACAGATCTTTGAGTTGCTTTGAGTTACGTATGCGAGCGCGCAAAATTCAAGAACACCGGATCTAAAGACTCAGGTGAGTTCTCATAACCTCCCTTTCTTTTAAACCGTTTTGTTTTAAAACTCGGAGGTGAAACATGTATACCAATTTTAAAAATATTATTTTGATAACACATGGATGATACCTGTTTATCAATATGATATTCATATTATGGATTATCATTATTATGGACTATCATTGATTATTATACATCCGTGTAAACATTGTCATTGACTTCGGTCAATAACAAAGATTACATGTATTGCCACTTGGATTATCACAACTCCGTGAAACATTGCCTTGACCTTGGTTAATTGCATTGGTTTCATGTATTGTCACGTGGATAGCTTCCACTCCATGGATCATGTCTTTAACTTATGTTAATTACATAATTTCCATGTATAGTCACAGATATTATTTGAGAATATTGATGTTTGAGATTGGTTGAATGGTTATGTGATTGATTATCTATTATTGTCTATGATTATCTATGATTATCTATGAATATGTGAGATAGGTGAATGTGTGTTTGTTTATGTGTTTGATTGATTGTGTTGGGATATGTATTGGATTGTCACACAGGTACTCTTGTGGATTTTCTCAGACAAACCATAAGTTCTTATACTCAATTTATCTAAACTTTTTATAAAACCTTTTTAAACACAAACTTTTATATTCATTTTATAAAACACTTTTAAATATAAAAACTTATGATTACTCACCAACTACTTAGTAGTTGACACTTGATTTTCTTACATGTTTCAGGTGATGAAGCTAAGTAGGTTGAGAAGGATGGACTCTCATATTTTGGACATCATCACATAGGATCTTGGACTTAGCTAAATTTAACTAAAATTCTGGCGATTAGAGTTTAGTTAGTTTAGCTAATTCTTTTGTGTAACTAATGTATTTAATTCATGATAGACATGATTTTTGTGTAATTAATTTGGTTGATGGAATGTTATATGATGATTTAATTTAGATGCCCACGAGCTTTTGAACAATCTACACATCCCTCGTGGCATCCCGACGTTTCCGCCATCGGTCGGGGTGTTACATAAACAAACCTCACTGTTCTTCCCCAATTCCTTAAAAGTCGAAACCCTAGCTTGATCCTAGCCCGGATTCGATCGAATGAGCATATGAGAGTCCCTAAATTGATAGGGCTTTTGTTCTATGCTAAGAGGCGAGTCTAATGAGCATGATACCAACCTGTAATCGTTTCGTTCGAAGGGGTTTTGAGTTCGTGGAAGGTCTCGGCCGTTCTTGAGCTTGAATCGAAGCTCCAGTGATTTAGAGATGCAATTGATGGTTCGTATAGCTTCAGATGGGTGTCGCAACTGTGTATGTGTGTGTGTTTGATTTGATTTCGGTGAACGGGAAGGATGAATTCGAGTTATGGACCGCTTCGGCTGAGATAATGATGGTGATTATCCGCGTGATGCCTCGATTAAATGCATTAATTTCGATCGTTGGAGGTTGGATTAGGGTCGGCCGAGCATGGTGGTTGCATTTAATGGCCGAATTCGCGATTGGAGGGGGATCGGTGGTGTGCAGGCTTTGCAGCCGTTCGAGGAAGACAAGGGGGTGCTGAATCTTTGGGGTATTGGCATGTTAGGTCCCTCCTAATCAACCTATTCCCATACTTTAGTTAAAACCACATAAACCTAGTTTATTTTATGACATGAATGGCCCTTGGACTTAACCATTTCTTGTTTAACTTATAAAAATTTATAAAATATAAAATTTAACAAGATTAATAATCTTTTTATTATTAAATAAAGTTTATAAAGTTTAATTATTAACTTTTACAAAAGTGTTATGTTTATAATAACATAACTAATGCTTATAAATATTTGCCTTGTTATTATTATTATTAATATATTTTAAAAAAAAAGTTTATTTATTTTTAATGAATAAAATTTTAAGCTTTAAACCTTAAATAAATAATTTTTATAACACATCTAATTAAATTGAAATATTCTAATTTAAATTGAATATATATATATATATATGTATATATATAATAATGAAACGGTTTAAAAAGAAATGCTTCCCATAACGATGTATTTAGGATTACATGATTTAAAATCAAAAATTCGCAATTGTTACATTACCCTAGACAGATACCATACAAAATATTGTTTGTTTGATGGGAGATTCCCATGAAAATGATGGTATTCGATTGTGCACTACACAATTCCACGATTTGTGTCCATTCACCTCTTAACTGGGCACAAAGCCTCGAACTGTTGTGGCCAACGGACATCTCCTCGATGATTTGTGTTTTGAACCCTCGAACTGGTTTGTTATTTTTGTTTGATGAAAGGTTGAATGGAGCAATGAACGCTAAGTTAAAAATAATTGGAAAGACTCTTATACGTATAACATTCGAATAAGAGATTGAGAGTTGATCCTTTTATTGAAATCATTTGAAAATAATTCTTATTCGTTGATCACTCGAATAAGAGGTTTTATGTTCTCAGCCCCAAAAGGTTTGGAAGGAAGAAAATTGAAAACAAGGGGTATGTGAACTCACCTGAGGTCTTGGATCGTCGATTCACTCACTCAATATGCTCTCTCGGTTTCAATCATGTGTTAAATATTAGTCAGCTAGGTGTTAGGTGATTATGTGCTCTGTTTCTTCATGTGATTCTAGAAAATGTGTTTTCATTGGTTTTAGTTTGATTAGATTTAAAATCGAGTCTAAGGTTCGGTTTTTATTGATACAAACGGTGTAAGATAGAACTTTTTCAACACTTAGTCGTTTTTGGGCTGTTCTTGGTGCGAACTGGTGGTTCGTGCGAACCTCATTCACACGAACGGAGTGATGCGAATGCATGCTCTCCTTCGTGTTATCCGTTCGTGCGAATGGGTCTTCGTTCGTATGGTTGTTTCACACAAACGAACCCATGTCTTTCGTATGATAGTTCGTTCGTTCGGCAGCTCGTTCGTGTAACTCTTCTTCACGAACGAGGCTTCTCGTTCGCATGAATGAGCCCTTCGTACGGTTCATTCGCTTGCAAGTTTACCAAGAACGTCATTTTTGAAATCGGTGGTTGCTTTTGGTGTTTTTATGGTCGAAATTGATGACAAAACGTTTTGGAGTGTTTTGGTGCTAAGAATCGGTGCTAATACTTACTGTGGAGCTCGTATTTGACCGAAATGAGATGAAAAGGGTTGAATTCTTGAAATGGAGGTGTTGGGTTGAAATACACACGATTTGGACGGAAAATGGCCGAAAATCGAGAGGGGCGGAAAGGGGGTTCGGTTGAGAGAGTTGGGTGAAAATGGGTTTGAAAAACGTAAGTGTTGCTTTTATAGCTGTGCTGTCACATGAATCAGCCGTTCGTACGAATGGCTCCCATTCATGCGAGCAAACTGTGGCTATAAGGCTTCACGAATTAGACCGGTTCGTACGAATGAGAGTCCATTCGTACGAACGATTCGTACGAACGGTTGTGTGTTTTAAAATTCTGATTGTTTTGGTGGGTTTTATTTAAAATTGTTATTATTTTACGTCAACGTTAAAGACTCACGCTGAGATCTGTATGAATCGTCACCCATACAAACACCGCGATGTATTTAACTGCTGACATTGTTTGATACTGTAAAGATTTCATTTAGGGTATCCAAATCTAACAACATATCCACATGGATCGTCACCCATGTCGACATCTCGTTGGATCGATACTCCAAATGTTATCCATTGAGGTTTTGTTCATTGTTTTCCCTCACAGGTTGTTTTCTTTTCTTCTTATTCATGTTCATGTGATTTAGTGAATTTCCTAACTGTTTTAGGAAAACCCGTGTAATTTTATTGCTGTTTATTATTGTTGTCTTCTCTCTCGTAATCCTATGTCTTACACTGTGATTGTGTACACCCTTGGATTTCCGGCTCATGGTTGCTCGGATGCCGGTTGTCACACCGTTGCTGGGGAATCAACGTGCAAAGTGTTAGTTTAGTTTAGTCAGTTTAGTTAATTGAATTTTTAGTTATTAATTGTTTTTAAAAAAACAATTTTTTTTGTTTTGTTTTCTTTACTTTCGTTGCTTAATATTGCACGAGGTGTTCCTTGTTTGTATTGTGCAGGGTAATTCTTGCATGCATATCAGAAACTCAAGAATTTTAATATCATCATGAACTGGGACGATGATAATGATCCTTGTATGTGTTGTGAGAGTAAATTTCATTGGATGAAAGAATGTCCAGTGTTCCTAAAAAGATATGAAGCATATCAAGAATGTGAGAGTGATAGCATTAGAAGCCAAGGATATATGATGACAATTTATAAAGATGATATTGATTCATACTCATCTTATCTAAACTATAAAGGACACTCACCTTGCCCTCAAGAATACTACCAATTGAATAATGGTTACGAAGATACTCTTGTCAAAATAAAATGATTATCAATCCGAAGAGGAAGCCAGGGGTTACAACTTAATTACATGCATCTTCTCATTTTAGTTTATTTTATTAACTTATTAAATAACTATTTTATCCTTATTTTTTTTATGGAAATAATAAATCACATATTAATTTTGTAATCTATTTTTTTTACTAATTAAGTTTCGTTTATGGTGATTTGCTTAAGTTGTGATAATTTGTTTAATTTACAGACTAAAAAATTTATATATAATTAAAAATATATATATTAAAACCAGAATAGACAATAATATCTGAATATATAAGGTCGATTAAAAACAGCATCGTCAATTGGGGATATTTTTTATGTAAAATTAAAAAATATATAAATTAATACACACACACCATGATAGTGATATATACACCACGTACCAACAAACAACAAACTTTCCAAAACCTAATCGGTTCTATGAATTTTTGCATAATATCGTTGCAATTGTTAATCTCAATCTTTGATCTTGATTCAAGTGTTAAATCTCTATACGGTAAGTAATTAAGTATAGCACTAATTACTTGTTTGTTTGTTTGCGCCATTAACTGAATATTAGGGTCAATAGATGCTTTCAGGGCTGTATACAAACACGAACGAACCCTTATTCGTACTTGTTTATTTAACTTTTAACTTGATTATAAACGGATAAGAAATGCTAACTGAACGAAAATTTTTGTTCGTGTTCATTCATTAAGAAATTGAACATGTTCATAAAACGAATGAACATCTATTATTGAAAAAATAAAAATCAACATTCTTAATCTTAAGTATTAAAGATAATCATTTACATAAATATAAGGTAAACACTTTATGTAAATAGCAAAAAAATAATTATCATAAAACAAAACAAAAGTTAAAAGTAATAATCGTAATTGAAATTACCCTAAAGGAATGTTTCAAAGACCTTTTCAAATTTCTATGTTTTTAGAAAGATACAAATTACAAATGATTAGATTTCTACCTCAAATGTTATATTATGAAAGTAAAAATAAATAATTTAAGAATATGCAATGTATTTAATGAATAATAAATATAATAAACAAGCATAAACGAACACATTATCGAATTGGTGAACTTAAAAATAAAATTAATTAACATCCGATATTTCTTTTTTTATGTTCGTATTGTTTGCATTTTCAAGGATACTAAATCAACATAAAAGTATAACTTATAAAACAAGTAAATGAAAATTACAAATAATTTCTATCTACAAATTATTACTTAACAAATTAAAAAAAAAAAAATTAGATCGGCCTGATAGAAACCAATGTTTTGCTTCATGTTGAACCTTTGTGAGACAGTGATTTTATCCAGAGGCCGGCTTCGTATCCATCCAACTCTTTACACTCGGCCTAACACAATTCACTTATTTTATAATTATAATTTTTTTTTAACAATAAGACAGAGACCAAAGGGATTCTAGCCTAGCAATATTGCAATAAAGTAGAGAAGTTGCACCTCAATGAGGTCAAGGACTCAAACTCAAGCAGGAGAGATGGTTTACAGATTTATCTGGTGAGTATGATCTCACGGCGGTCAGGGTAACCAAACCTTAGTGGCGTAACCCGATAACCGATTGATCACATGTTAAGATTGTTTGAAAAAAAATAAGATGGGGAAATTACAGAAGTAATCTCTGGCAAGCTTGTAAATGATGATGAAAATCAATAATAAGCAGAAGGAATGAAATTAGCATGAAAATGTTTGAAAATTATGGGCAAAGTCCGGGACATTTCTACTTGTGCAGATTATAAAACGGGCAAAACCTGAGAAGAGAATAACATGTTAAAGATGACAGAGGCCAGTACTCGTCGCGGTAATGTGTTGAAGGAGGTGATCAAAATCATTTTCTGTTGTTCCGGTTGCGGTGAAAATGACTAGCTTGCTTTGAGCATCCTTTTGTTTACAGGCATATAAGATTGGAAATATTTCATATTTGTAATTTGGTCAATCACACTCCTACCTTTTACTTTTTGTTATCATATAAGTAGCTAGCGTAATCATAAGAGATTTGCACTTGATGTTATATTCGATTTCGCTTGCAACGATAATTATGAACAAAAATGGGAAACTTGCAAGCGAAATCAAATAAAAATTACATGTAAATCTATAATACTAGCTACTAGCAACAAAAAATACAAGTTGGAGGTGTCATTGATAGAATGAATTGTTTTTCTACTATTTTTGTTGGTTTGTATCGTTTGTGTTGAATTACATATTGTGATTAGGCTTTGTATCTGTACAGTATGGTATATATTTATTATTGTTCATATTTTACCATCGCAACTGATGTATTATATATAATTAAAAAATGATTGTGAGTGAGTAATGTTTTTGTTATTGTTAGTTTAGTAATAAACCAAAAACCCCTTTAATATTCATCAGACAATTAATGTTTTGGATTTATAATGAGAGAGACCAAGACGAAATGGAGTTCACAAATTAACAAAACCTACCTAATTACTCCATGAAATAAACAAACAGGCCCTCAAATTATTTTGTCCAAAACCTACAAAACATGTCTTAACAGGTGGCTAGCCAAGCCTATATATAATCCAGATTTAGAAACGTTGATGTTCAGCTTCCCAACAGACATCAGTTCTACGAAACGTTTCATCTAATATTACAACGCGTACCCTCATGACCAAGTGTTTTAGCTGAACTTACAATCATGTCTAGTCCTTCAACTTCATCCATCAATGCTTCATGTTCATCCTTCTCTAATTCATCTTCTATTGTCACTTTCTTTTGCATATTCTCATACCCCTTTTTCACTGTCCTTATTTTCTTCAAGTTCATGTCACATTTTCCACAAAACCAATCCCCTTCTGGGATAGAGTCAAGCTGCGGTGATGCGCAGTAGATATGATACGCTTGATCACAACCCTCACAAAGAACAATCTGATCATCATCCTTGTCCACAAGGCAATGTCTACATAGACAAGATGGACAGTACCAATAAAGACCATAAACACCCAAGTCTCTACTTGTTAGGCATGCATAATGATAGAATTTGTGAGCACATAAAGAATGCCCGCATATTCTAAAATTGTCATCCATCATCACCTCGACTTTGCAAATAAAACAAATCTTTGAACTTTGACTTTCATCAGTTACATCATTATGCAGATGGTCATCCAACCCACCTGGTATATCTTGTGAATGGTTGTTTGTTGGAGCACCGTTCACAAGCGGTGTGGAAGCAGCAGATTTTAGCTTCTCACAGACTATGCAATTATCATGAGGTGATCCTATTTCATTAGACACACAGCTGGCACAATACCAACTTTTGGGTGGGATATGCGTACCAACAAGCTTTGTACATGAGAGATGACATATATCTTCACATGAGTCACAGACCAAACAGTTTTCAATGTCTGTTTTTTCTCCGCAAGCTTGGCAGCCACAAGTTTCTGCTGTCCTCGGTTTCCTAACATACTGTCACAAAGGTGTTAAAAACAGAGAACAATTTGGTGTTTAGATATTAAAAAGACAATAATAATAATTTTATTGCGGCACATATTAGTAGGGGGTCTCTTTAGATGCGACCTCTTTATACCATTGGGATAGGGGTAAGGTTTGCTTTCATCTCACCTTCTTGCCCCGCTCCCCGGACCCTATTGATTAGAGGGACGTAACTGGGTATGCTTGTTTTCGTATATGTGTGTGTTATGATGTACCTGCTTGTAGTGAATCCTAGATTGATCAGAAAGACTTTTTGCAAGTGTAACCATCTCATTGCCGATTTGTTGAAGCTTTGTCCATACCTATATCCAGATTGGTCAAGTTGAAAAAATCAGTGAAAATGGTAAATGTTAAACCTTTTCAAATAACAAATACCAAATGTTTTAATACACAAATTATAAATGCAAAGAGCAAATATTATTAAATACGACAATAGAGAACAACAAAAAGATGCACAATAACCAAGTGATAACAGCCAGTAAACAACATAGCTCATGTTATATACATAATAACAAAAATGCACACGCTTGTAAGTTTGCAGGGCACATGTGACAGAGCTAGACTATCTGTTAGGTCACATTTTCATTTCTCTATCATTTTGCTAATACATCATTTTCCTCACTCAAACAATAACCCCTTATGGCAAAAGGAAAATTGGCGGTCCCTTTCAAGCTCACTTGCTTGCCCGTAGAAAAATCCATGTCAAAGTTGAAACTTATTCTATCATAGGAAATAGAAATGCTACACAAACAAACAAACTTACCCAGATTCCCACTTTTCAGTAGGGTCTGGGGAGAATGATGGACACAAACCTTACCCCTATCCCAGTTGGTTGGGATAGAGAGGCTGCTCCAAAGGAGTCCCCGGCTTGTAGTTGTCGTTTGAAGTTAATCATCCCAACACTTTTAACGTTATTTTCACATAAGTTAAATAATGTTAAAATTAAAGCAATTTTACTCTAGCCCCTTTATGGCCCACACATATATACATTATATGCGTGCACCACAAATGGGGCGCAAAATTGTCTGGGGAGAAATAGGAATACTAAGTATAGTATATTAGTATTATACTTCGCACAAAATTGTTTGAACAAACATCTTGTTATTATGTTAAAAAGGAGAATGAGGCCAACTTTGATACTTCATTTTATGCATGCGTGGTCTGCACCAGAGCTCGGTACTTCTAGTTTGACCATCACGGATGGAACTTTTGTGCCATTATCACATTAAATGGCAAGACAAAGTGGAAAACCCTCTATATGCATGTAAATTGTTATAATTCAAAAATTAATCTATAGGAAATATCATTCTCTATGCTGAAGACAATCACCAATAAATCAAATATTTTAATAAAAAAAATCAAACTCTGAGCTAAAATAAAATAAAAAAAAAAACAGAACAAAAAAAAAAACCTGTTGGATATCTCTAAAGTACAGCATTGGTGAAGTTTCATAAGCTCCATTTTTCAACTTCGATCTTATAGCATCAACATTCACAACTCGGTTAACACTGACACCTCCAAATTTCTTGAAAAGTAGACAACATAGTTCAGAGAATGTATCTGAATTTAGAATATCAGATAACGCACGCCCCCACAACTCAGAGTTTGTAGAAGCTTCTAATTGTTTTAATAATCCACTAGACAGAACATGAGAAGATGCTTGAGCAGTATTATGTGTTTGGTTGTCATTTCTTTCAGCATTATTAAAGAACTCCTGCAAAAGAAACAACTTACATATAGCTAAATGAACAAAAAAAATACAATTTCTTTTTGGAAAAGAAGAAAGATTTAATAAAAATTTTTAGGAATTATTTGACCTTGATCACAGAGGCACAACCACTTTCTTGATAAGTCACAAGAGCATTTTCGATGCATCCTTCATGCCCATTAAGTGACTGAGCTTCATGCCCATTATTAAGAGACTGAGGCTTCTGATGTAAGACAGTATTGCTACATTTCCTAAGAGAACGTTCACCTACTCCATTAGGAAATTCATCAAAACTCAACCTGTGGACATATTGATCAAAAGCATTACCATCAGCAGATTTTATCTGCAAGAAATCAAATTAAATGATTCACAATTCAGTTGAACAATATAAACCAGAAGAACATAGGAGATAACCCGAAAAATAAAATGACCAAATATTGCATATAAATTTGAATAATCAAGAAACTAAAAAAATGAGGGACAAACAAGAATGTAGGTGGAAACATCTAGGTTGTTATCAAACAAGCAGTTATTAGATATCTTCAATACCAAATTGACTGATTTTAGGTCTTCCTTTTGGGGCTTTCTTTGAATACAAAAGAGTTTAGATCAGTAAACAAAAGAAAGATACATGTAATCTTTTATTCTAAAGCATTCAGACACATTTATTAACTGGTCGTATTTGTATGATATATTCAATTAGGTTAATAAATGTCTAGAATCTACACACCTATAATATACCCAAAATTACACTAAACAGCAAGAAAATTTAACAAACCAATTCCATATAGCGATTGAAGTCACAGGTAAAAGGCAATCAAATTCGAATAACCAAATCAAAAGGAGAATGAAACCATTATAGTACCTTATCATGAAATCCATTGTTCGTCATCTCATCTGAATTGCTCATCTTTCTGCGTTTTGTCCTCTTGTAGATTCTAAACCCCGTTGTAGAAGTTCCCTCTCCGAAAGTAGCACCGCCGCTACTACCATCAAGCAACAACCAATTCTTATAACTGTCTACTGCTTTTGGTTCCATACTGCAATTCGAATCCCAACCGTGAACACCTGTTATTTCTTTATCAACGTCAACCATAATTCCGTTACTTCTTAAGCCGACTAAACTCAAAAAATGTCAAGCAAAATTTCTTGATTTGAACATCATTATTGAAACACCAAGTTTGTTGAAGAAGCGATAAGTGTTCGATTCTATAGTTAGTGTGTTCTATGTTTAGGGCTAGGGCTAGGGGGCTAGGATATTTGTAAGTACAGAGGTTGGAAGAAGAAGAGAAGGGGGAACTCGCCGAGATTATTCCTTTTGGAGTATTTAAAAGTGGTGCTGTGAGTGACGGATTCATGTGAGGTTGGATCGAACGCTCACATAAATACAAACAAAAACCAAACCGAGCCGAGCCAGCAAAATGCTAAAGCATGTCCAGACACCAAATACCAAAAACCATCGACTACAATTACACCATCTATACGACTCGTATGGGTCTATACGGGTCGTATGGATATTTTATTTCTGACATAACCTGACACATCAAATCACGTTTCTGACACGCACCCATACGGCCCGTATGGGTTTTTATTTTTAAATTTTGCACAGACACCAATATTAAATTTTTGCACAGACACGCAATATAAGCAACTATAGAGAGAGAAAGAGACGTACCTTCGACATTAACCTAATAAATAGTACAGACACGCAATGGTTTTTATTTTGGTTAAAAGTACAAGCATTAATGTTCATTTGACATGATTTTGGTTTTTATTTTGGTCCTATGTAAGCAACTATAGAGAGAGAAAGAGACGTACCTTCTAGACATTAACCTGATAAGTAGTACAGACACGCAATGATTTTTATTTTGGTTAAAAGTACAAGTAGTACTGTTCATTTGACATGATTTTGGTTTTTATTTTGGTCCTATACGAGCCGTATAGGGCCATAAGGCCCGTATGTACTTTCAACCGTCAGACATTAACCTGATAAAGTCTGATAAAATCTGACACCCATACGGGTCGTATGGGTTCATACGACCCGTATGAACCTATGTGGTGTCAATTGATCCATAGGGGGTGTTTAAATAACCTGACCCTTCTATAGTTAGTGTGTTCTATGTCTTAGGGCTAGGGCTAGGACTAGGGCTAGGATATTTGTAAGTACAGAGGTGGGAAGAAGAAGAGAAGGGGGGAAGTCACCGAAATTATTCCTTTTGGAGTATTTAAAAGTGGTGCTGTGAGTGACGGATTCATGTGAGGTTGGATCGAACGCTCACATAAATACAAACAAAAACCGAAGCGAGCCAGCAAAAATGCTAAAGCATGTCCAGACACCAAATATCAAAAACCATCGACTACAATTACACCACCAAGGAAACGTTAAATTAAAATAAAAAATTCACCCAATCCTCCCATTTTTCATCAAAACTCAACTCACCTCATGACTTATTAAGATAATTTTTTAAATTTAATTTTAATATTTAACTAGAAATGACTATTACGTTAAAAATCACAAGTAAAATATGTCAAATGTGACAAAAATGTTAAAAAGTGGTTCATTTGATTTAAATTGAGTATCTTATCCCACTTTTTAAAAAGACCAATGTAGGACAAACTAAAAAGTTCAAAAAAACATGTAGATTATGTTTTCAAACCTTTATGAGTTTGTATTATATGATGTAAGAGTTGTAGAATTCTTAACTTTAAAAGATTTGATCAAATGATCATTCTATCATTTCAATATGTAATATAACATAGTGTGTGTATACATATTATGTATGTGTGTGCGTGCGCATGTAATGTAGCGGTTTGTTACATGGTTGTAAAAATCGCTAATCGGTAGTTGGGCAGCGAGGTGGGGACTAGTGATTAATCGGATTGAAAATTTATATGTAATTTTCAAAATAAATATTAGTTTTTCAATACATCAAAGATTTTCACAAATTAGGCCTATAAGTATATTTTCTTGTCAAAACACAATTAAAAAACCAATTAATAGGCCAAAACATGTTAAAATGGGCTGGACAAAAACTTTTAGTTATTAGGTTAAAGAAAAACCACAATTTCTTTGGGCTAGACCGAAATTTTGGGCATTAAATTGGTTTAACCGATTTTTTTGAACTTGACCGACTAATCCCGATTAGCCGACTAGCTCCGACTAGAGCCGACTACCGATTTTTGAACCGACTAGGCAAAATTTAATCGGCTTAGGACTGACTAGCGATTAATCCCGATTTTTACAACACTAGTTTGTTATGAACATAGAAATAACATTTCAAGAAATAATAATAAAGTAGTAACTTAAATTACTTTTAGTATATATGAGGTTACATGTTTAATCTTTGGAAGAGTGTAATTTAATTTCACGAGTTTATGGTGAGAATAGAATAAGCTTAATTGTTAAAAAAAACATAATTTTATGTTCAATTAGTAACACTCACAAACTATCTGTACTAACGAATGAAGGCGAAATAGTCCAAAAAATAATTTAAAATCTCTATAAAAACGAATGGGAAAAAACTTGACTGATTAACTGTTTCTAACGGCTATTTTTAGAATTAAACGGTTGTAAGTAGCTATTTTTTTAAAATCAATGGTTAACTGGTTGTAACCAGTCAAACAATTGGTTCCTTAATTTAATTTGTTAATAACCAGTTCTATCTTGGAGATCAAAACCCGGTTCACCACCGGTCTCAATCGGTTCTCAAAAGTGGACGTCAATAACTAGATCCCGAACAGGTTTTGAACCAGCTCTGGTTCGGTTAACTGTTTTTTTTCTCAGTATAATCTCAACCAAAATTGACATACAAATTACCCGTTTCAATGTGCATCCTATCCTATGTGTCAAGATTGCAAGGGTTAAATGCTCTGTGTGTGTAATATAGAGATTGAATCCTATGAAAACAAAATTTTATTTGGAAAACCCTTAAACCTATGTGAGTCATTGATTTGAAATCTTAAAAATAAATATCTGATCCACATTAACTCACATTAAAAATAATTTGTTTATTCAAAACCTAATTTTTTATTCAGGTTTAATTTGAACCACATTTATTTTCAAGATTTCAAATCAATGGCTCACATTTCTCTAAAATTGAGTTTTCATAATATTCAATTCCTCTGTGTGTGTGAGAGAGAGAGAGATGGTTTGGTTTAACAAAAAAGAACAAAAAAATTAAATAAATACAGAGTTTGTTTTGATGCCCGATGTAGCTTTAACAGGTAGGACCGTAGGACTATAAATAACACCCCTGTAAAATTTACAAAGTTTAAGATGGGGTTTGGGCCCTATAACGTCTCATCAAACATGGTCTACGAATTAAATTGAACACAGAATGGCAAGAAAAAAAATTATAAATAGCTCATGTATACTGTAAAGAAAGGACCAAATATGTTGATGTTAATTTAGAACTATTTTCATCTCAATTGTACACATCACAACATAAAAACAAATGAAATGTAAACCAAATTATATGAAAAAAAAAAAAAAAAACTATATGTTTTCCTAATCACCAATCCAAGCAAACTCTAGTATCTGTGCTACACAATCAAAATCCACTCTCTTCCCATTTCTACCTGCAAGAGATTCTTCTTCCTTGTTACATTGCAATTGAACAAATCTACATAGCAATTGTACAAATTAAGAAACACCCATGTCACGTTCACCTTGGCTGTTTAACAATACAACTTTCTTCATTATCCCAACAGGTTTTGTTTGCTCATCAGACTCATCTGCACCTAATAAACCCAAAGGCTCACTTATCAGCCTTGTACTTTGGTCACTAATCACCTCCCCAGCTTCTTCATTACTAAAATCTAAGCTGATATATTCAGCAAACTTCCCATCTTGACACAAGATATCCCCATCCACATCATCATCCATGTCATCATACTTCAAATACTGATTCTCAAATATGGGTGTTGCCTCTTCACCGCTAATGGGACCAAAGTAACGGCCCCTAGAATTCTTCTGGTGTTGTTCTGTTGAATTTTGTTGTTTCCTCTTCAACTGGTTTTTAGGATGGTGGAGCTTGCACTTGGTACCTTGAGGACATGCGCCTGTTGCTTCAAATACTGGACATGCATACGAGTGCTTCTTTCGGCACTGCAAGTTAGAGAGATTGGATCCATTTTACACAATTATATTTTTGTGGGTTGTGTGCATGTGACACATACATTATTTCAATAAATTCTAGTTTCTTAATCCTAATGCTAATATTTGGCAACTATAATTGCGTCCTTAAAATATTCACTAGTTTATCTTAGATTATCTTACACACACACACACACACACATATATATATTTTAGTTTTATATTTACTACTTTCTCTGAAGGACTGGCGTATAATAATAACTGCCATCAGTTTTTGAGGTTAAAATTTTCACAACCTACGCCCTTCCATGATAGATATGCAAATAAATAAGAATAAAAAAAAATAGATTAAAAAAAACATAAACCAGACTTATCAAAGACATCAACTCCATCATACTACCTCATTGCCATCTGCACAATAACCTTTGAGAAAACCTTCACAGACAGAGGCAGATGGGTTCACATTTACGTGTCTGTATGGACAATGTTTGTTTGTGCACAATCCTGCAACAATATAAGTTTAGGCTTTCATATCTAGTAGATAAAAAATGTGGTCAAATCAAGATAACAAACTTACCCTGCAAAAAATAAGAACAATCTTGCATCCTCTCAGGAATGACCTGGACAGGAAGCATCATCAATAGCTTAAAGTAAATATAAGAAAGAATAAATGCTTTGAAAAAACCAAAAGAGCTGTAGAAAAAATAATAGACCTTATGAGTTAACTTGCAATTGGGGTTGAAGCATAAACCACTCAAAAACTTGGTGCATACAGCAATCTTAGATGAATCATGGATGTATGGACATTTTCCATCATCTTTGTTGCATTTGCCAAACCTTGTAAAAAATTGGCAAAACTTCTTCTTCTTAGCTAACCGTGTTCTGGCTGTGTGCAAGCTCCATCTCACTTTTTCATTGGCAAACACGCGTGTTCGTCTCTTTGGATTTCTAACCAGCTGATTACCATTTCCGATTCGTACATATCTGTCAATCATACAATCATATCTTAAAATGTTTTTTAGTAATATGGATTTAATTTTGCAACGTACTTAACATAATAACATGTAATACATACTCATCATGGCCGATTTTTAATCTCTTTGGAACATAAAACTTTCTGATCTCTTCTTTTGATTGCATGGAAGTTGAAAGTTTCTCATCTGCACATCATAAATCAATTAACTTTCTTCTAGGGTTTTGAGAGAAGTTAGCCAGCAACTTCATTTTAAATTACCATGGTACTTATCATAGATATACTGAACTGCCTTACCCTTTCCATCAGTTAAAGATTGATTGAACAAGATTAAAACTCCCCGCTTATTAACTTAACTTTGAAGAATTAGGTATGCCTTGCATTAAATGTAACACCTATGTGAAATGATTTGATACGTATTCTATTTGTTACGTGAGTTACATTGTTTGCTTGTATATTTATAACATTGCTTGCATGTTTGCATTTATTATTATAATAATTATAATAAATAAAAGTATTGTGATATCGCTGAGCTAGGAGTCTCTTCAAAGGAGTCTCTCAAGTTATAATCGGTAATGCATCTGTACATATCTGTCAACCACAGAAACATATTTTTAGGTTTTTCTAGTTTTATAGCTGTCATGTCTTTCATCTGCCTACAGGTCATGCATCAAATTTTTACGCAGTCACAACTCATAAAGCACAAATCACCTTGACATTAACTAGCACTGGATAATAGTTTTAAACTATAATGCATTATAAATTGACATTAACTAGCACTGGATAATACAGTTACAACTATAGTGCATTACAAATTGACAGTTAAAGACAATAGAAATATGAATCCAGAATCAGGAGTTATATCTTCATCTAAGTAACAAAAAAATTACACATACTCAGAAAGTGGAATAACATTGCCTACTGAATAGAATTTCTTCATCATCCTGAAAAGACTATTCTAGATAGACAATGGCAATCTGTGTAGCACCAAAGATGACCATGTACTTGAGTAGTGTATGTGTATGAGTGTACACGCATGTAAATAGGCAAGCTTAAGTTAAAAGTAGTCCAATAACTTAAGAACCAAGAACAAGAAACAAACTTTTAAACAAAAAAACAATGTTATGCTAATCGTCTGGTCTTGCTGATTTATTATGGTCGGCTTTACTTTGAGTGTGCTTGTTTAAAAACACTTCTTAAGAGTTGACACATACAAAATGCCACCGTTGGAAAGCATGTAAAAGGGTCCTTATTATGCCAGAACCTTTTTATACAAAATAATGTCTATAAAAGTCTCTCTGAAAAACTCAAGATGTTCCTTTTCAGAAATACAGTGCCAACTGAATATACATACCATCACCAGCAGACTATATGAAACGGTCATAAGTGAAACACAATTTGCTGCTCAAATTCAGTACAATTGCCATTCATACAGTAATTGGCAAAATCTTCATCAATAATAAAAGTGTGAAGGATTTTCTAGCCATAGCAATAAAGATCATAATTGTGAGCATAACTTATCATAACCACCTATAGATGGTTGAAAATTATTGATTAATTATCCAATAATATTCATTGTTAAGTGGTATTGTACCAAAATCATCCATAATAATGTACCCCTCTCATGTTTTCATATGTTTATGTGTATGTGATTGCCAAAAAAAAACATTTTCTTGAGCAAAGGGTCTCTTCTGGAGCAGCCTCTCTACCCTTCTGGGGTAGGGGTAAGGTTTGTTTTCATCTCTCCCCCCCAGACCCTACTTAAAAGTGGGATAAAACTGGGTATGTATGTTTGTTTGTTTGTTTCCAAGATTATCATAGTATATTAGTTTGAAACTTTACAAGGTTGTTTATTTTTTCTAAGCCAAACATAGTGGTTAGTAGCATAGAGAACTTTGAGGAACACCTGTGTAAATATGTAGCTAGAGAGCAATCATATTACTATCAACAAGAAAATAACCATAAATGACCACCTGAAATCCTTTGAAGTGCCCCCCTTGATGGATCCATTTTGTATCTGGCCAACCCAATACGAAAGATCCGGTCTCCTGCAAACAAGGATGTGGCAGTCACAGAATAACACAATCGACAAACTGTCAAGCTATTAGCTATGGCTATATTCATCAAAAGCACAGATTGATGTAGAAAAACAGAATTACAAATATCTAACACACAATAAACTCAAAGGAAGGACTCAGACATCTGCTTTTTACTACTAATCGACTTACTTGATGTATTATTCCTGTTCTTTGCATCAGCGGTGACAGAAGCAATGCCATGCTGTTCTCTCTTTCTCTTCTCAGCTGCTGCAACTGCAAGTGTAGCTTCCTAAAATAAAGGATTAAAGGGTGCATTCACAGTTAACTAATCACCATAAATAATCAGTAATATGTTTCCAAAAATTCATCCACAAACCTCATTAGTTCTTTTTGAGTTCCTCTCTATGGATTTTGACCATTTTAAACTGGCACCACCGACACTTAATAACTTGGACATACGTAGAGAAAATCCATGATTTGACCTAGTGTAGATTGTGTCTCTCTTTCTTGAAAGCAGCAACTTGCGACTGAAAGAAGAAAATCATTCATAGATATATCAAACAGAACCAAAAAAGTGCCGATTCAGATAACAAGTGATGAAAGTGCAGATATACCTGATGAAAGATGATGAGCTATTACTGGGTATCAAAGCTGAGATATTCATCAAATTTGCCCAGTTTCTTGATCTTTTCCAAGGGAATAATTGGGGCTTCAGCTTCTGACGTAACGAGACACCATCTTTTCTCAATGACTGAGAATTAAGCTTCCAAACTGAAGGGAATCTCAAATGTTTATACTTCTTAGCGATACCTTGCATAAAGATATGAATCAAGTAGAAATATTTATATTCTTCAAGCAAGATCTCATAGAACAATAACATAAAAATCTCTTTTCATTTTAAAATGGCCATAAGCTCATGTAACTTCTGATGTAGATAGACCTCATACATGTAAAATTAAAATATATATATATGGAATAAATAGAATATAAGTGCTTGAGTTCTGAAGACAAACCTTTAACCAACTGTCGCTTACTACTGTTCTTTGAAGCTTCGCCCATGTCTGTGTTTGCTGAGTCATCACCCACTGACGTTCTAAAAAGTTGATTTTTTCTCCTCTTATAGTAGCTATCTGATGATGACGATGCTTGTGCCTTATCTAAGTCCTTGATGGATTGATCATTACAGGAAGCAGCAACAAGCTGGTTTGATTTCCGTTTCACATATTGTATCTTATTTCCTGTAACCACTTCATCTGCTACCTTCTGGTTTTCAGAATTGTTGGATGTACACATTTGATCTTCAGATACCTTTTGCACAACAAAGTTTCCTTCAACAGGGGATGCAGGCAGAAGTTCCAGTGCCAAAGATGATGAATCCCTTGAGGAAGTTGGGCAATCTGGTAATTTGGTGCCGCCTGGAAGTGGTGGTGTTTTGGGCCTCACAACATGAGGGCTAGGCCCAGCTACCCGTGAGTAAGTACTATTTACTTTATTTCCTGATCCTGCACTGTTTCTTGCTTCAATCGGACCTGAAGAATTCAATTGATAAACAGAAGACCTTGAAGCAATGGCAGTCACAGGAGCACCTTTTCTTACAAGACTATTACCACTTCGAATGTAAGAGTTCTCACTTGTTGCAATTTTCTTAGGTGGCAAAGGAACAAAGGCAGGATTGCTAGAAGATCTATACCAGGTTCTGGGCTTTGTGATGCTGTTTGCAGTTTTATTGATTCTCGAATTTGTGAAGGCTGGAGATGAACGAGCTGTAAAAACTCTTGGGACTGCAGGTGCAGAACTTGATTTCTTCAGCGGCAAAATTGATCCCTGCATGGTTGTAGTAGAGCCTAGAGTCTTAACACCCGGAGATGCAGACACGACTGCATTGGTTAATTCCAAATTACTTGTTTTTATACCAGCTTTGGGAGCATTTAAAAGAGCAGCATCTTTAGATACAGACTTCACACAACTACTGTCATCATTCCCACATATAGTCAAATTAGATATTGTTTTATCTGTTGATTTGTTAGCCCACATTTGTGAGTCCGAAAAACTGAAAACATTTTTGGACGAAAAACTACTGGTTACTATATCAGGCACAGATTTCCCTGATTTACCTGCATCAGAAAATGTAGAAACAATACTTGATGAGGGTGGTAAATCGCCCTTTGAATCTGTACTAGGTTCTTCATGGTCAGGACTAAGTGTCAGAACTGATGTCGAAGTCAGATTTACCATCTCAGTAAGTGCATCTTTATCAAAAGAATGCTCCTTATGTGAATTACTTTGTGTAGCATTATCTTCAGCAATGGTATTAAAAGAATGCTCCTTACAAGTTAAATTATCCATCTGAGTAAGTGCATCTTTATCAAAAGAATGTTCCTTATGTGATTTACTTTGTGTAGCATTATCTTCAGCAATGTCATCAAAAGAATGCTCCTTACAAGTTACATTTACCATCTCAGAAAGTGCATCTTTATCAAAAGAATGTTCCTTATGTGAATTACTTTGTGTAGCATTATCTTCAACAATGATATCAAAAGAATGCTCCTTACATGAACTACTTTGTGTAGCATTATCTTCGGTAATAATAACAGTACATTTAGATTTTTTAAGGTCATCTTCAGAGAAATCACTTGACCCATTAAAAGATATTTGTTTGCTAGTACTCTCAAACAATTGACTCTCATCTTCCTTTCTTGATACATCATCAAGAGAACCTTGATCATCACTATTATCAGAAGATACAATAATAATCTCATCTGAACAAGAATTTAAAGAGTTCATGTCAGCAATAGTAATCATTTCTTGCACTTTGACAGATTCATTGCAAATATCATTAGAAACATTAGATGCATCTAGTCTGGCACATGATTCTGTAGACAATTTCTGAACCTCAATTTGATCATACTCTGATGTAGCAGAAATATAAGTGACACCCAGTGACAGCTTAGCATCTTTAAATACATTCTGACTATCATTCTCAAGAGTCTGAGAAATTTCATTTTCACATGGCTGTTGACTAAGATCATTCGCCAGACCATCATTTATCATAGACACATTCTGTGCAGTTAAATTCTTGTTTTCTGTGCAGGCATCGCCAAAACTGTTTACACAATGAAGATTTGTATTCTCAACTTCTAAACCCTCTTTATCTGAAACGGTAGCCAGGGAAGATTTATCCACTTCACTGGAAATCATTTCTTCAGTGGTAGAAAACGATATGGCACCAGTAGTATGTGCAACTGGGATATTCTTTAAATCCTTACCCTCGACATTTTGGTTATCTTTCACTGTCAACCGAAAATTAAATGAACTAGAACAAGGATTCATTAATTTCCTTTTCTTCTTAAGCCTAAATGACAGGGGTCCTATAGATCTTCCGTTGCCATCACCATGATCTAACAGTGGGCCTGACAAAGAACCGTTGTCACCAATAGAAACAGGATCTTTATCTGTGAGCTGCTTTGGAGCTTTTTCAGAGCTAGAAGGGCTGTCAAACCCATGGGAAAAGCTTTGAGATCTTGTTGAATGCTCACTGAATTTTGGTAATGGTGAACCAAACTCAGTGACTCTTTTAATCTTTCTATTCCTAGTTTGTGTGTAGTTATTATCAGACACTGGACTTAAGGGAGTTACAACAGGCTTCGCTACTAAAGCATTAGATTTAAAAGACACATCAAGATCTACAGGACTATGCTCTCTATGTCCCTCTATCCTTTGATCCAGATACAAACTGCAATCTTTATCTGTGTTATCTCTCTCTCTATCTTTAACTTTATCTTTACACCTATAACTACTATTGTTTGATTCAACTAAGTAACCTTTAGAGGAATGTTGGTCATAGTTTCTATTCCTATGAGCATCATTCGGTTTTCCTATCCTAAGTAAAACACTCTTCTTTTGTACTTGCTTAAACTCTTGTCTACCTTCCCTAACCCTATCAAACTTACTAAATTCATGCTCATAATCCCGTGATTTCTCTCTGCCTGACATAAACAATGCCCCATCATTGTGGCCCAATTCATTCTTCTTCCCCTTCATGACCCATTTAGGGCCTTCTTCACCATGATGATTCCGAATTTTGGTATTTTCCTGCATAGGCATGTAACGTGGCTCATACTTTTCAACATAATCCTCTAAAATTCTTGCACTAGATTCGGTGGATGCATAACGATCAAGGTTACTGGAACTACCCCTAAAGACATGTTGCTCCTGTGAAACAACATTACTAATCCCTCTACTAGCATATCCATCATTGATAGCATCATTTAAAAACCTACTAGAAGGAATTACACGGACTGAACTGTGAGGGTTATAATAACTATCAGATTGGGGATTTGGCGAGTACAATCGGCGATGGTGATCCTCCGGTGCAATTGGATTGCGATGAGACAGGTCCATGTTCGGATCTGATCTAGAACCAGTTCGGTAATCAAATCGATAAGGCTGGTTGGAGACCCTAGGTGGGGATCGGTTGTGTTTTTGGGCGTCAAGAAAGGTGAAATTAGGGTTGTAAGATGGTAGTGGAGGAGGAGGAACATGAAGCGGAGGCGGAGGAGGAGGATGAACGAGAGGAGCGTATGAATGTGGGGGAGGGATGAGATTCACCGGTGGGATATGGTGATGAGGGTAAAGATTAGGGCGATCTTCTGGGAAATTGTTAGGATGAGGAACGTACCTGTTGTGGTGGTTCTGATGGTGGTTGATCGACGGGAATCCCATCGGAGGTAGCGCTGCGTGGAGACGACGGCGACGATTTACAGTTCTTGACTTTACGTGATAATTTGGATTTGCGGTTTTGTTTACCGGCTTGGCAATGCCTAACAAGGGCAAAGTTTAAATAAATACTCCCTCGTCTTGCAAAACGCAGGTTTCAATGCAATTTTTCATGTTTCTCTGTTTTTTTTTTTTTCAGACTATACTATGAACTGTGATATTTTTAGTTGTTTTGTGTCTGGTTGTAATTTACTGATTTGTATCGGGTGGATCTTGTAAATAATGTATGTGGGAGCAGGGGCGGACGTAGGTAGTATGGAATGGGTTCACAGGAACCCACCGCTTTTCGACTCGTTAGTAAGGAAAAAAATTTTCGAAAGAGTTAAACAATAGGGTGAACTCATTAATATTTTAGGGGTGAATCCTGAGGTGAACCCATCAAGATTTTTAAAAGTGAATTCTTAATGTAATTTTCACAGTATTTTGTCAACTTGATTGTTGCAAGTGTCAAGTGATCTTTGTTAGAAAAATCTTGATAATCAATGATTAAATTTCTATATGATCGTGTTAAAATCACTTTCAGGTCATATAAACTTAGCAAGCAAAATGTGAGTTATTAGTAGTTGAACTCTCATATCAAGTTAATTTTAGTCATACAAACTTAGCACATTTCGTTAAGGTTTCGGGGCGTTGTCACGAACCCTACAACGGGCATTTCCCCTTGATCCATTCATGCTGAATGGCCAGCAGGACTGCCACCTTGGACCCAGGGGTGAAGCTTAATAGGGGCAGGGGGTGACCGCCCTCCTCTTTTTCAGTCCATAATGTTAATTTTTCGGTCGAAATGTTATTTTTAGTTAAAAATGGTGGTTTCGCCCCTTGCTTCAAAAAGTTAACATGTATTATGTGTTTCAAAATTTCCGCCCCCTCTCATTTTGCCCAAGCTCTGCCACTACTTGGACCCCGCAAGGGCGCATGACCCCTTGACTTCCGCTTGGTCTGGAGCTCAGAAATCTTAAACGATACCTTCGAACTATTTAATGAAGTTGTTTTTTTTTATTTTAATCATTGACTTAATATATGACACTGTTATTACTTGAAAAACATTACAAGACATAAACGTCAACCCGACCCAAAAAAAATTTATGTCCGGTTCTATTTAATTAAAACGTCGGAAAATGGTGAACCCACTGAAAAATATTCTTGGATCTGCCACTGTGTGGGAGCCCTATCAACTCGCTGGCGCGTTTTTGTTGGTGTTTTTTTAATGAAATTGGTTGTTCAAAAAAAGCTAGAGTTTGAGTCGGCCTATAAACATTCTTTTATTAGTAGGCTAGTGTCCATCAGAGAATCGAAGGATCGGGATTCAATCATCGCCTTATCGTCTTGTATGGCAGTCACCGAGGGCTAAATGCCTAAACGGAAATCATTTATGGCTCATCACTCTCACTTAAAGTTTGAAAGCAATAGGTTATCATCTCCTAGGGCAAACAAAGAATTAATTGCCCCCTATCACAGTTTTATTTGACAAAGTATGATCTGAAAACAATTGTGCATTGTATTGTTGCTTCTTACTTGTTTGTTATTTCCTTGAATTCACACAAAGAAATCAAGGTTGTATTACTTTAAGTCTAAAATTGGTGTTTAGTTGTTGTTACATGTTTTTCCCTAATTGCATGTTTCTTGTGAGTTGCGATAAAATGTTTCAATTTGATGTTGTTTGCATGTTTCTTACCTTTTTGTGAGTTACCAACTATAATTTTGTGACATTATGTTATGTTTATTACTTACTAGGTTAAATTTCGTGTATTACACGGGTTTAATATACAAAATGTTATATACTTTTTTTTTAAAAAAAGTTATGTCTATAAAAAAAATAAGAATTACACTTGAATTCTTTTTATAATTATACATATTTTATTTTAACATTCAAATCATCCTATCAAGCTATATATTTTAAAATATTTAAAAATAATCCATGGAAAATTGTTGTTGTTGGTGTTGGTGTTGTTGGTATTGGTGATGTTGTTCGTGTTATTGTTGTTGTTGTTGCTGTTGCTGTTGGTGTTGTTGTCGTTGTCAATGATGATGAATATTTTAATGAACATAATTTAAAGTTAATGATAGTAAGAGACCTAAATAGAAGTGTAAATAAGAAAAGAAGTTAAACTAAAAACTTTATAACTAATTGCAGATTAACTTCATTTGCTTAATAATATATTAATTATTTTTCATATTTATAATTCACAATGCATGATTAAATAATAGATATCAATAATTAAATAATAGATATACATTTAAAAACAAAAATTAAATGACTACAATGATAATAAGTGTTACCAATTATTTATATTTTCGTAAATTAAGAGTTATAAACAGATAATTACAATGTATAATAAGTTGTTGTAAAAAAAGAAATAAAATATAGGAATATTATAGTTAATCTTCATATTTTATTATATAATTAGCTGAATAAGTAAAAATATTTATATAATAACATTTAATAATATTACTATACATAAAAAGAATGAACTTTTATGAATTATAATTATACCATAATTTGTAAAATATATAAATAAGTCCTTAGTTTTTGTAACTTACCTAAAAAATGAAAAGATTTAAAATATTTATATTATTTAATGTAAACAATAAGTTAAAATATAAAAATATATGAATATACATGAAATAATTTAGGTTTTTAATATTCTTATTATTATAAAAGCGTTATTTGTATAGTTTACGATATTGTTTTATAATATATCTATTTTATTTTATTTTGTTATAAAAATATATGAATATACATGAAATAATTCGGGCTTTTAATATTCTCATTTTTAATAAAATCATTATTTGTGTAGTTAACAATTTGTTTTATAATGTATCTATTTTATTTTATTTTGTTTAGTTATTTGCTTTTTTCAATATACTCTAAACATATTATTAAATTTCTATATTGAAAGTGTAAGATATTCATGACTTAATTATTTATTTGTATACATAATTTATTAAATGTAAGAAATAAGTTAAAGTAATAATTTGTTAAATTTATTAATTATCACTATTAATAAAGGAGGGTTAATAAATGAGTTAATGCTCCAAGTTTTAGGAGGGCAACAAAAATGAAATATGCTTCATTGCATGACATGTGGCATACAAAAAACATTGATTTATTATATAATATAGAGTAGATATTGTTATTCAGGTTTTTTGCTTATTGTAAATTGTGACTATGTGTTTCAATTAAAATTTTAATTGTTGATTGTGTGTTTCTTGTGACTTGTGAGTAACCAACTATAAGTTTGTAGTTGTGTTTAGCTTATATTACTTGCTTAGCTGTTATTTATTAATTAGTTGTTTATTTTATTGGTAGCTTAGCTGGTTGCAGACTCTTATGAGTTTGACAACAACTTACTTGCAAACTATTATGATTTTGATAATGTGTGACTATAGATTTAGATGTCAGATTTTAATCGAAAATATAAATCAGGTGCCTTCAAAAGAGCATAGAAACTTAAACAAGAAGCATTAAAGGAAACATTAAAGAAATCACTACTAAAAAAAGGAAAGTTTATACTCTATAACGTGACTTGTACATATGGAATCGATTTTTTTAGTTCGCTTTGGACCTATAAAATCGTTGTACCATCCCTAATACTCAGTAATAAGCAACATGTACCCTAAACTAAACCAAATAAAAAACGAAACCTTTGATCTTTTGTATTAGAGAAAAATCCGATCGAACCCTCTAGAAATACTCGAAGGAAAAAAAACAAAAAACGTGTGTTTTCTTGCCTGAGGTTGAATATAAGATTTTTATAAAATACTAGGTTATTAACCCGTGCATTACACATATTTAATATAATATATTAAATAGTTAGTAATGAAATTTTTGCAATTATAAAAACGATATTTTGATATAAAATGATTATTTTACATACTAATATATACTTTAAGTAATAAAAAAATTCAAAACATTAATCACTATACAAATGATATATGACATTTTGATTTTTAACAATTGATATTTTTGAAATAAATAACGTAAAAAAAAACTTTACTTTGTATTATGTTAAATACTAACTTTTATAAATCAAAAATATAAAATAAAAATTTTATAATTATTAAAATAAAAAGACAAATTTAAAAATAGTGTTAAACTTGAATGATTAAAAGTGTAACTTTCTTTATCATTTTTATTACTTCGATTTTTAAATAAATTAAACAATGTCATTTGTTTATAAAAATCTCATTGCTTAAAAACCCCGGTTTATAATATATTTTATTTTGAAACAATCATTTTTTAAGATAACTTTTTTTTTGCATAAATTTTGTTTTTTAAAAATAAAATATTTCTTATTTTAAATAATTTTGATTTTAGAAAAAAAAAATCATATTACATAAACTTTTTAAGTGTGTTTTCTAATAAAAAGATAAATAATAATTTAGTTAATAGCATTATAATATTTAATAAGAGAGAGAATAAAAGAGATAATACAATTATTTAATAAAAGAGACAATTAAGTGAAACGAAAACAAATTGACAAGTGACAATAATAGTGTAAGAAGGTGATAAGTGACAAAATTGTTATTCTTTTGTTATATATTATATATTATATATTATATATTTCTTTGATTCCAAAATCGCATTCAAGTTGAAAATTTATCATATTAATTTTTGTCTTTCTTATTCTAGTATTGTTTCATTCTAACGAAATATGTGTTCGGAATTTATCTTTATCTTTTGAGATTTAAATCACATGAAATATATATTTTTAAGATATTTAAACAGTTTATGATGATCTTGATATCTATAATTAATCATACTATGATATGCTATAGTTCTTAAACTTGAAATTAAATAAAATATAGATATGAACACATCATGATAACCAAGCGTGTCTTTTTTTTTTCAAACACAAATACAAACTATTTTAGAAATGTATACACGATAAGATACTTAAATTAATTTTAAGTATTTTATGTTTCAGTTAGTATTGCTTTTAAGACGAAGTTCAATTGATTTAGAGTTATATGTTGAATTGACGCTTGTTGCTAGGTTCTTTTTTCTTTCTCCTTGTTGTTGTGATTATAACAATCATATGCTAGACATGATATGATAGACAAAAAAAAAATAGACAATCATTATCTGTGAATAATACAACTATTTAAATAATATTAATAAATAAATAATAATAACTAAATAGTAACAATTTTTAAATTAAATGTTGATAACAATTAAAAAAATAATAATAATAAAAATATTTGTTTTATGTTTGCATTTATTGATATGTTTTTGTGATATTTTGATTTATTGTTTTAGGACGGATTAGCAACCTTGTGATCGTTTTTTCTTTTGGGTTCTTATATAGATGATATTGTCACTGCATTGTAATTGGATACTTATATCAGAAAAGCGGACTTTTAAATAACATTGTGCACTTATATATGTGTTATTCCTTTCAATTGACAATTGTTTTTGCAATGTGTAGAGCCCACTACACGATGAAGACTGATAAAGTCAACGCGGAAGAGTCAAAGATCAGATTTTTTTGATGAAAATTCGTGTACAGTATTTCGAGTACACGAACTGATCGTGTACTCGAACTTTTGTAATAGATTTCGTGTACTCCTAGGCCTAGTATAAATAGACGTATTTTGTACAGGTTTTGGTTGGAATCCCGAGGCATTTGCTCTCTAGACGTATTGAGGCACTTGTACTCGAACTTTTCAGATTTTATAAAAGTTTGCATTTTTCTTATTGTTTTCCTGATTCTAACATGGATTCCGCACTCGTTAGACATCAACGATGATGATTATGAAGATAAAGTTTGGATCTTGATCAGTTTAAGGACCTACAAGTGGTATCAGAGCTTGAGTGCTCTTTTCATCATCAAGGTAACAACTTTCTGAAGCAAGTTTTATACTTTATCATTCTTCTCTACTCCATCTAGCTACTCTGTAAATTTGGGACTCCAAATCTTAAGAAATATTTTTATAAAATTTTTCTTAAGTGTTTTCGAGTTCAGAATTTTCGAGTTCAGCTATTTCGAGTATAGTTAGAGTGTTCGAAGTATAAATACTTTTCGAGTACAAGAGGAGTTCGACTACAGAATTTCGAATACAGAGTCAGATTCGAATACACACAGGATTTCGAGTACAAGAAGATTTTCGAGTACAGGGATATTTTCGATTACAAGGAGTTTCGAGTACCAATTTGTCTGTTTAACTTTGAGCAGTATCTACAGGGAGCTACAGGGAATTCGTGTACTGGACTTAGAAAATTTTCTGATTCATCATGGCTTCAAAGAATCTGACAAATTTGTCCAACTTACTCAATCTGGACAATGAGATCGGCACCGGAACAAAGCCACCAAGGCTCGTGTCAGGAGATAACTTCCAAGATTGGAAGTTCATATTTCAGTCATTCATCAAGTATACCGATCCAAAGCTTTGGAGATCAATTGAGGAGGGTCCCTATGTACCCTCATACCAGAGTGAGATCAATGGTCCTCTTGTTCCCAAGGATCCGGAATTGTACACCGACAATGACATACTCATGATGGAAAAGGATGAAAAGGCGTATGCTTCGATTACAATGGCCTTATCGACTGATGTTGCTCACGGATTTAAGGAGCACAAGACTGCTAAGGAACTCTGGAATGCCTTGGTTGAAAGATTTGAAGGAAATGAGGACATGCGAGAAAGTCGGAAGGATATGCTTAGGCAAAGGTTTAACATGTTTAATCACATCAAGGGAGAGTCTCTTGAAGCACAACTTAACAGATTCACACATCAGATGACTGAGATGACTAGTTCTGGAATTGAGATGACCAAGGGAGAGGTGAACAAGAAGCTGCTGAACTCATTACCTTACACTTGGAATTCAAATTGTACAACAATCAAAAGGACCAAAGATATGTACAAGACTTCTTTGAGTGAGCTGATCTCAATCATCAACTTCTATGATATGGATGATAAGCAGAGAGCACTGAATCATGCCAGCTCAATGGGCATTGCTCCTGTATTTGAAAACTCTGCCCTTCTGTCAGCAATCAATCTTCAATCATCAGGAATGCAGCACTATCAGCCTTCTTCATCTCATACAATTCCTTTTGAGACTGCATTCCTATCATCTGGACAAACCGGATCAGTGCCTAAAGTCAATCCAGAAAGCGAAGAGAATCTGCTGCTGTTTAAAGGATTCATGAACAGTTACAATGCTTTCATAGCAGGAGAATTGGCTCCATCCAATCTCACTCAAGACAATCTAGAGCAGATCAATCCAGCTGATGTTGAAGAAATGGATATCTCATGGCAGATGGCTATGGCAGTGTTTAGAGCAAAGAAGTTCATCAAGCGATATGGAAGAAATAGCTTTGGAAACAATCCTGGAAAGAAGCTTGGTTTTGATAAATCAAAGCTGCGATGTTACAACTGCGACCAACCGGGTCACTTTGCCAGAGAATGTAAGCAGCCGAAAGTGGCTAAAGAAGGAGAAAAGAAGACTGAAGAGAAATCTGTGACTGCAGCTGCGGGAGGAAGTGTTAGCACATCTAAAGCACTGGTGACTCAAGAGACTGACTCCTATGATTGGAGTGATCAGGTGTAGGAACTAGAGCTGACTCTGAGTCATGCATTCATGGCCGAGGTGGACGACAAACAGAAGGAGGTAACTGAAAATCTTTGCTCTACCTCATGCATAAATAAAGTATTTAAGTACAGGTCACACAATGAATCTTTAATCAAAGAATTAAACAAACTTAAATACTTTAACTCAGAATTTCTTAAAAATGAAGGAATTTTTAAAAGGAAACTTGAAGCCGAGGGTTGGGATGTGGCAAGGCTAAAAGAACTTTTAAGTGATAAAGAGTCCAACTATCGTGATGCTAGACGCAAAATCGATGAACTCACTTTGGAGCTAGACCAAGCCAAAACTCAACTTTCTAAAATTTCAGTAAAATGTGAACAATTTGATTATTCAAGCAAAGTTTTAGAAAACATGGTAAGCATACAATTCAAGAGGGATAATAAGGGTCTTGGTTTTAAGGAGTGTGCACCACCCTTTAACCATAATTACTCATGCATGCCAAGGATCAACACATCTGTTGATGACTTGGAATTGGATTCTAGTCGTGCTTGTGATTTCCCCACCAAACCGGTTATGCTCACAGCTGACCCTGTTATGACTAATGATTCTAAGGTTTGTGCAGAAAAACTAAGTGTTGCAGGTTTAGAGGAGAAGAAGGTAGAAAGAAGTGCTGGGAGGAGCACAGATTGTTCAACATCTACAAGACAATCATCTTTTGTTCCAAAAACTGATTTTGTTGGAAAATTCGATGAAATTGACATTAATCTTAATGATATGTTGAAACATTTTCAAAAAACGTTTGCTATAAAATCAACCTTCTCTCCTTTGACAGCACAGACTGCACCGGCTCATTCCACAGTGACTAAAGAGGAAAGTTCACAGTTGAACCCTAACTGTGAACCTTATATTCCAACTGGGTCATTGGAACAAATTTCTTCAAACTCATCCTCTAGTCAAAGTAACTGTGATGTAAAGCCCTTTGACCCAATTGAATTTCACCAAAAGGTCTGCTGTTATGCATGTGGGAAACCAGGCCACATTGCTAGACACTGTCTGCACCGACCTACTGAATTCTTCGATGGGAAGAATCAGAAGGTCATCCCTAAGGCTAAACCGGTTAACAAACATGTGAGGACCGTACCATCCTCCAAGCCTAAGGCAACCTCTCAAAAGGGGACTCAGACTCAAACTCCTTCCACTGCAAAAAGACATAAGAAATCAAACAAAACACAATCTGGTTTTCATAAGCAAACACCAAGGATTTTCAAAACTAAGATAAAACCAGTTGACCAGGGCAGTGGAAGCATGACAAAACATATTAAGCACAATTCAGACAGGCTCAAAAACAGACCCAAACCCAAACCCAAGGACAAAGTTTATTCTATTACCAAAGTACCTAAATCTATTATGATTTGGGTACCTGTTTTTCATTAGTTGAATGTGTACTATGCAGGGAAAGCCAAGCAAGCTTAAACATGTTTGGTATGTAGATAGTGGCTGTTCCCGGCATATGACTGGGGATTTCTCTCACTTGCATGAAGTTACACCATTCAATGGAGGCTATGTGTCATTTGCTGGAGACAAGGGAGGAAGGATAAGCATGAAGGGCACGGTCACAAATGGAACTCTTAGTTTTGAAGATGTGTACTATGTTGAAGAGCTCAATCACAGTCTTCTGAGTGTTTCTCAAATCTGTGATAAGAGCTTTTCCACACACTTCACAAACAAAGAATGTCTTATTCTGAAGCCTGGCTTTGTAGTGCCTGAGAAGTGGATTCTGATGAGAACTCCAAGGATAAACAATGCCTATATTATTAATATGAACTCAGATTCATTTACAGAGAACACTTGTTTGTTCTCAAAGGCGTCGGAGCATGATTGTCTGTTATGGCATCGGCGACTGGGTCATGTAAATCTTAAGAATCTGAACAGACTCGCCAAGGGAGATCACGTCATTGGTCTACCTTCTAAAGATTTCTCCACTATTGAGAAATGTATCGCTTGTGCCAAAGGGAAACAACACAAGAGACCCCACAAGCCTAAATTGTTCAATTCTATCTCTTCAGTTCTTCAACTTCTTCATATGGATCTCTTCGGACCGGTTAACGTAATGAGTATTGGGAAAAAGTCATATTGTCTTGTTGTGACAGATGATTATTCCAGATTCACTTGGGTGTTCTTTCTGGCCAAGAAAGATGAAACTCCAGAGATTCTGAAGAAGTTCATTACCTTGATTGAAAATCAGAAGAATCTAAAGGTCAAGGTGATTAGAACTGATAATGGAACTGAATTTAGAAATCAGACTCTTATAGATTTCTGTGATGAGAAAGGGATAGCTAGGCAGTACAGTGCAGCCAGAACACCTCAGCAAAATGGAGTTGCTGAAAGGAGGAACAGAACGCTTATAGAAGCTGCACGAACAATGTTGTCAGAATCAAAGCTACCAATCTTCTTCTGGGCTGAAGCAGTTAACACTGCGTGCTATGTTCAAAATAGAGCACTTCTGAACAAGCGTCATCAGAAGACTCCCTACGAGATTCTATTCAATCAGAAGCCCAAAGTTGGACACTTCAAGTCATTCGGATGTCCTTGCACTCTTCTTCATACAGAGCCTAACCATAAGTTTGATGATAAGGCAGATGAATGTTACTTCGTGGGCTACTCGTCTGAAAGGGCAGCATACAGAGTTTATAACAAGAAAACTTGGATGATTGTGGAATCATACTACATAGATTGGCAAGAAATGAACTCTACTGATGCTGGTTCTGGTCCAAACTGGCTATTTGAGTATGACTCCACTTTTAAGCCCTTCAGCACTCCATCTGAGAATGCAGGAGCATCTGAGCAAGCCGATGATTTCTACAAAGGTGATGATGTGGACTATAGAGTTGACTATGTTCCATGTGATCCTAATCTTTTGACAGTTGATCCTTCTGGCATGTACAATCGTGACCCTCCAGCTCAGCCGACCCCAGTACAAGAAGTTCTCCCATCAGAACCAGACACTTCTCAGTCTGTTCAACCACTTCCAGAAGCTGATCAAATCTCATCTTCCTCCCACCAGACCTTTGATAATCCATTGTTCTCAGATAGCATTCCTGAGGAACATTGTGTGGATCAAGGAACCGAGTCAAGTGAAAATGTTCATACCGACAACATTTCTTCTTCAAGTATAGATCAAGTGAATAATCTCAGCAACTTGCTAGACAATCTAGCTGTGGAAGAAGTGCCAACACTCAGTATAAACAAGAATCATCCAGTTGAAAATATTATTGGACCTCTCTCGGAAGGTGTTCTCACTCGAAGTAGAACCATTACAGCTCAGAACCTCTTGCCTGAAGAGACGACTACCAGAAGTCAATCAGGTCCAATTAATTCATGTTTATATTCTTGTTTTATCTCGCAGGTTGAGCCCAAGAATGTTAAAATGGCTCTCAAAGAGTCCAGCTGGGTTGAAGCAATGCAGGAAGAACTGATGCAGTTTCAGAAACTTAAAGTATGGAATCTGGTTCCCCTGCCCAAAGGAAAACTGCCTATAGGAACCAGATGGGTTTTCAGAAACAAAAGAGATGACTCTGGAGTCATTATCAGAAACAAAGCAAGGTTGGTGGTTCAAGGCTTTTATCAACAGGAGGGGATAGATTATGAGGAAGTCTTTGCGCCAGTTGCACGACTTGAAGCCATTCGAATTTTCTTGGCTTACGCCTCCTATATGAACTTCACGGTATATCAGATGGATGTGAAGACAGCTTTCTTATACGGAAAAGTAAAGGAAGAAATCTATGTGTGCCAACCCCCTGGTTTTGAAGATTCTCAGTATCCAGAGCATGTCTACAAGTTAGACAAAGCTCTTTACGGCCTTCATCAAGCACCGCGAGCATGGTATGCTACGCTTACTGATCACCTGCTCGCAAATGGATATACCCGTGGAGCCATTGATCAGACTTTGTTCGTTCACAAGGATAAGGATGATTTAATTCTAGTCCAAATCTATGTGGATGACATTATTTTCGGCTCCACAAGCTCAGCATTGTGCAAAGAATTTGAGGGGGTAATGAAGAAGAAGTTTGAGATGAGGGCGATGGGAGAAATGACCTTCTTTCTGGGTCTGCAGGTGAAGCAGGATTCTAAGGGTGTGTTGATTCACCAAGGAAAATACGTCACAGACATTTTGAACAAGTTCAAAATGATGGAGTCAAAACCGGCATCCACTCCCATGGCCGCTCGTCCTATCTTGACTTCGGATTCGGAAGGTGAAGATGTTGATCAACATCTCTATCGCTCGATGATTGGTTCTCTGATGTATCTGACTGCTAGTCGTCCAGACATTATGTTCTCAGTATGTCAGTGTGCCAGATATCAGGCAAATCCGAAGGCATCTCACCTCATAGCTGTCAAGAGAATCTTTCGGTACCTAGTCAGGAAGCCTAAACTCGGTCTTTGGTACCCAAAGAACTCTGAGTTTCGATTATTTGCATACTCAGACAATGACTTTGGTGGATGTAACCTGGATAGGAAGTCAACCACTGGTGGATGTCAGTACCTGGGAGATCGCCTTGTCTCATGGCAATGCAAGAAGCAAACGACCGTATCCACATCCATTGCAGAAGCCGAATATGTTGCTGCTTCCAGTTGCTGTTCTCAGGTTATCTGGATGCAACAACAACTCCTTGATTACGGTTTGAACTTTCTTGACTCTCCTATTTATTGTGACAATGAAGCAGCCTTACAGATCGTCAAAAATCCGGTACAACACTCCAAAACTAAACATATTGACATCCGGATTCACTTCATCCGTGACTGTTTCGAACGGAAGCTAATTCATCTTGAAAAGGTCCACACAGATGACAATCTAGCGGACCTTTTCACAAAACCGTTCGACACAGCACGCTTTCATCACTTGCTTGCCTCTCTCAAACTAATAAGCTTTAATTAAAAGCATTTTTGTAAATACATTAAAATTTGTATCTTAATCTGTTCACAAATTTAGGGGGAGAAAATTTACAAAACAACAAAAAGATTTTTCATTCTTTGAGTCAAAAATTTGCAAAACAACAAAAAGATTTTTCGTTCTTTGAGTCAAAATTTACAAAACAACAAAAATATTTTCGGTCTTTGAGTCAAGTCTAAAATGATCTATAAGTTTAGGGGGAGTTAAGTTTTTGAAACCCTTAGAAAAGGAGATTCTGCTTCTTGTTATTTAAAGAAAATTACAAAATTACTTTTAACTTCTCAAAACTTATGAAAATACAAAAAAAAAGAGTTTATTTGAACAAGCAAAGTGAATCGATCAAATTGGGAAGTGAAATAATTTCTAAAGATCAAAATTTTACTATCTTAATAAGATTTCTAAAAGAATAACAACTTTGAATATCTATTCTGTACTAAGAAGTTGAAATAAGTTTTTCAAAACTTAAATAATCAGACTTGATCAAAATTAAAATACATATAAATCGATAAATAAGTGTGAAACTGTGATCATTAGATAACTAGAAATGTGTGACAACTATTTGACTTTTTGATTAAATCCTTGTATCAAAACGAGATTGTGTTTCTATAAACTTGAAATTGTGTTTGAAAAAACTCGGGTATTTCCTATGTTTTGTGCAAACAAAGAGCAGGAAATACCTACTGAAGCATTCTATGCTTTGCGTAAGCAAAGACCTGAATGTGTGACGTTAAGGCCAATGTGTCTGCAGATCAGTAAATAAAAGATGCCAATGAGCACAAGATGATAGAACCCCTTCTTGTTCTTGATTCTAATCTAATGAATCTGTTCTTTTCTTTTCTCATCTTAAAACTCTGTCAAAATAATTTTAAGTTCGTTGAAACACAATCAAAGTTTGAAACAAAGGATTTAACAAGACTGATAAGTTGCACATTAATCTAGTCTTACAGTCTAAATGTTCACAAATTTCCCATAAGCTACTTTCAGAAAAACTTGATCATAAAACTGATTTTTAAGAGATGAAATAACGAGTGGAAATTATTGGTGGGAATAGCTATTTAAAGGTTGTGCTTTGTTAAGAAATTATCTAAGATGGTAAAAATTTTGATAACAGATTTGATCCCACAAATTTGACCCGACTAAACTTGAACTTGTCAAATTTTATTTTATTTTATTTTATTTTATTTTATTTTATTTTATTTTATTTTAGAAAAGTTAGAATTTTTAAATCGAAAATTAACTAAGTGTGTGTACTCGAAATAGTGTACACGAAATAGTGTACTCGAAATAATTCTATAAATAATTCTATAAATAGCCCAAGCATATTGAATTTCGAATACCAGATTTTCGTGTACACATCTTTCATTTCGAGTACAGAATCTCTCTTTCTTAGGCGATATCGATTTCTAGACTTGTTCTAAAAATTCCACTCCGGCTATCTTGTAGATCCACTATAGGTGACCTTAGGTATCAATTTTCATCAAGATTTAACCGTGAAATCAAAAGTTATGGTCAAAATTAGATTTCAAGTACGCGATCTTCGTGTACAGTAGGTTTTTGGTCAAATTGACCAAGAAATACTTAAAATTGAAAGGCAATCTGTAAATATGTTGGTCGCCTCTCAATTCCGAGTATATTGAACATGTTTATCAAATCTAAGGAGCCAAAAATGATGGATTTTTCAAGAAATCTTGAGTACACGAAATATACAACTTCGAGTACAGATATACTTCGTGTACAACCAGAATTTCGTGTACAGATTGTATTTCGTGTACAGATCACATTTCGTGTACAAGTTCCATTTCGTGTACAGAATGGGTTTCGTGTACAGTATGTACTTCGTGTACATCTTGGTCTTCGTGTACACAAGACTTAGAAAAATTTTCAACAAATTAAACTTTTGTGTACATCTTGGTCTTCGTGTACACAAGACTTAGAAAAATTTTCAACAAATTAAACTTTCGTGAACATACTGGTCTTCGTGTACACTTAGACTTGGAAAGTTTTCAGCAAATCCAGTTTTTTCTTGAACTTGAACTAACTTGATCTGTTTGTTTTTTTCAGATGGCTGATCTACGATTTGTGCACGACCACAACATGTCGGCATATCTTGGTGATCCACCGGAGAAGCATTTTGAGTTCAGGAGTATGATTGAGGGTTTGATATTATCTCCAGTCAACTACGCCATCATGGAGCATCCTTTGATTATGACCTCCTTTATTCGAGATTTCTGGAGTACAGTAGAGGAACATACTGATGATCAGGGAACTGTCAGCATCATTGGAGAAGTTCAAGGAACTCGCATTGTTATCACTGAGCAGATTCGTAGAGAATGCTTACAATTTGGAGACAAGGAAACTGATCCGGTTGAGCTTGATCAAGATTTGGTGAACATAACTGTTTATCAAATGGGACATGAAGGTGCCTATCCACCTACCGAGAAGAAGTTACTACACCCATATTGGAGATACCTGGCTCATGTCGTGACTCAGTGTTTATCCGGAAGAAAGGGTGGTTATGATGTACTCAATCAGACTCTCAATTCGTGTCTTGTAGCTCTGGCCTTAGGAGTTGATTTCAACTTCTCCAGGATGATATTCCTTGACATGCATGCCAACATCAGAGGAAAAAGGAAAGAAAATTTCTGGCTTTTCCCCGCTTCGTGCAAACTGTCAATGACAAGAGACACCCAGGCTTGGCACATACTTTCGGTTCTCTGGAGATCAAGAGAATGCGAGAAGATATTTTTGGATACATGAAGATGAACAAGCATGGGAAAAAGCAGTACATAGGTCAAAGGCCACTGATAAAGTTTGGACGTTTTGTGGGGGATGAAAACGTTGTGGAGGATCAAGGCACTCCTGTTACCTTTGTGGCTGAGGAGCATGACGTCCAGGCTACAAGTTCAAAAGTTGATAAAGCTGCAGAGGATACTACTTTTGAGACTTCTTCTTCATCAAGTGAAGACTTTGTTCCTGAGAAGCCGCCTCCTACCAGGCAAGAATGAGAAGAAGCACAGGACGCGGATTACACTCCAACTCCTGAGTCATCACCGAAAAGGAAGAGGCAAAAGACAATGGCCAAAAGAACCAGAGATCCCAGGATTCAAAAGATGTTCTAAAGCCTATCCTTCTCTTCTGCAGCTTCCATTATATCACAGGCACCTACACAACCACCTCCACCTACACAACCACCTTCACCTACTCAACCACCTCCACCTACACAACCACCTCCACCCCTAAAACCTTCTCAAACCACACAACCTAAACCTCCCACAAAACCCAAGCCATCTAAACCAGCCAAACCATTACAAGCACCCACACAACCTCTTCCACATACAAAACCACAACCACCTCCACCAACTCAAACAAAACCCACTCAGCAAGCCAAACCAAACTTAGTCATCAAACTACCAGCCAGATCCACAACTTCATCCTTTACTACATCCATCCCTCACACCAAAACTCCACCATCTCCTACTCGCTTGAGCAGTGACAAAGGAAAATCTCCTTTGCACGCTGATTCACCATATGAGCCGGGACATGTGCCTGTTGATCTCATAGGCTTGCAGGAAAGAGTATTTCAACTTGAAAATGATTCCAAGCGCAAGGAGGGTCTTATTCTCAATTTGCTGAAGGGAAAGATCAGGATATGTAGCCAGCTAAACAAATGTCGTGGGAAGATAAAAGCTCACGAAAGGTTTATTAGATTTCTTTTGCTGGAGAACCACAAGATGAGCAAAGAGATTAAAAGGCTCAAAGGAGAAGAAGTCTCCGATTCAGATGACAATGTTCAAGATGATGGTGATGACAGTGATGATAGTGATGATGATGATGGTAATGACAAAAAGGAAAAGGATCAAGAAGAAAAGAAGGATGACAAGGAAAAGAAGGATGACAAAGATGAAGCTAAGGATGAGGGCAAAAAGGATAAGGATCAGGGACCCCCAGATGACAAGGATCAGGGAGGCGATACAGGAAATTCATCCTCGTCAGGAAAGCCTCCTGGACTTTATGATGATCTTTTTGGAGATATTCCCGATGACATCCTGTTCGGTGATTGTGTTCAACCGGATGAAACATCAGGAGCCGGGCTCAATAGCTTGTTTGACGATCTTCCTGATGACTTTGACTTTGAGTCACCTAGTGAGAAGACAAAGGAAGGTGCCGAATCCTCTGCAGGGGCATCTGTAGAGGAAGAACCAGAAAATATTATACTCGGCAACGTCTCATCCGATCCTTATATTGACTATTTGTATGCCCACAAATACATTGATGCATTGGGAAAGGAGGTTACTTCTCTTCATGAAGTGATCGACAGCTGGTTCGACAAAAAGAAGGATTGGACACCTTCTCCTCCTGTGGATAAAGCTGCATGGTTTAAGGAAATGGGTGACGAACATCCAGAGCATACCTTCATTTCAGACGACAGAAACCTGTTCGCGGTTCGTAACGACAGGTCCAACGTATGCTGCTGGATGTATGACAAAGTAAGGGACATTTATCTGGTAAAGAGAATGAATGGAAAGGTCGAATTCTATAAAAGGCCGAGAGACTTTTGCACCTTGCCAAAGGTTGACATTCGAAGCATCAACAACGCAATGTTCTTCAATCCCTCTAAAGACTCTCAGGCTGATCTATTTGCCAAATTTATTAAGGACCAATGTGAAAAGGACTTTCTAGTCATGCATACGGCCAAGGGAAGACGGTTTGTTTCTTCTTGTATTATCGATCCAAAGACGAAAAAGCCATGGGTATACTACAAGTACCCCCCACCTCATGTCGAGCCAGCAGTGACCGTTTCGCCTAGAGTTCCGGATAATTCATTGGCAAACATCCTGTCCTGGTATTATGACGATCTCAATCTTGCAGCAGTCATTATCAAGAATCAAGACGATATTAATGATCTCGACATCATTCTCGACCCTATGGATCTGCTGAAGTATGGGAAGGAAGATATGATGAGGCTGCATGAGTCTCCTATTCGAGTATACTCTGGAAAGGATGAGGAGGCAAAGCCTTTCACACGAGTAGTGGCCTTTGCTATCAAGCTAAAGCTGTATGCAGGAGCTGGGCCACATAATGTCACTCTTCCGATTGGATGACTTCACCAGTCTAGGGGGAGTTTGTAGAGCCCACTACACGATGAAGACTGATAAAGTCAACGCGGAAGAGTCAAAGATCAGATTTTTTTGATGAAAATTCGTGTACAGTATTTCGAGTACACGAACTGATCGTGTACTCGAACTTTTGTAATAGATTTCGTGTACTCCTAGGCCTAGTATAAATAGACGTATTTTGTACAGGTTTGGGTTGGAATCCCGAGGCATTTGCTCTCTAGTCGTATTGAGGCACTTGTACTCGAACTTTTCAGATTTTATAAAAGTTTGCATTTTTCTTATTGTTTTCCTGATTCTAACCTGGATTCCGCACTCGTTAGACATCAACGATGATGATTATGAAGATAAAGTTTGGATCTTGATCAGTTTAAGGACCTACACAATGACTCATTTTATTGTTTCAAGATGAACTAACAACCATTACAGATTGTTTTTGGTCAATGTTTGATATTGTGGCACCCCGTAAAATCTAGGTCAACAATGACTTTCAAATGTAAGAATATTTAATTTTTATTCTTACGTGGCACTTTATTTAGATTAAATTAGTATGACATGTGGCATAATAGTCCAAAAACGAACAAACCAAGAGGTAATTCAAGAAATTACCGGAATCGCACACACTTGTATCGAATCACGAACGTTGGTGAACTAACGAATTCACAATTCGAACAAACACCTATTACATATATATTTGATTATGTGCAAACACAAATTGAAACACCTAAGAGAAAACAATAACGAAAAGCACACATGAAAAACCGAACTTGAAAACAAACACGAGAAAAACCAAACAACAAAACTTGGATCTAAGATTCTGGTCCCAAAAGCCCTTTGCGGTATGCGAAGACCCACGGTGAAATCCATCGCGGTACGCGATGGGTGGGCGGGAAACTTGAATTCCAGTCACAAGAGGTCGCGGTATGCGACGGCGGACTTGGCTACCTTGGTGTACGCGGCGTGTTCCGGAAGTGTAACTCGACTATTTTGTTGGCGATACGCAAAGGCCTCCAGAACTCAAAAACTCAATAAATGCCAACCCTTTTCCACCCATACTCCCTTTACTCAATCCACTCGAACTTCCACCCATTTTCAGGCCAGAAACACTCTACAAGGGCAACTACAACCTCTGGGAATCCATCCAAGCCTTGTTTGAAGCCTTGGAGCCTTGAAGCGAGGAGAACTCATCGGAAGAGCTCTCAATCATCATCATCTCTCTCTTGAACCAACTGTTGAGCTCTCATCAACCACTCCCAAGGCGTCCTAACCTCTATTCCAGCTCCATCTTGACCTTCAAGAGACTCATGAGGTAGTTCTAATGATTATTCAAGCCTAAACACACACATGCAAACTAATATACCCACATGCAACTCCAAGATCTACACATGCACGAACTTATATGTTTGTAAACTTGTATTTGTATGTCTTGATAACTGATTTGTGATGATGGATTGCCATGAAAGTGAGTTTTAGTGTCATTTTGTGAGGATAGATGCATATTATTATAAATGGAAACTTTTATTGTGAAAGATGGTGCTAGATATTGTTTTGAATATGTTATATGGTTTCAAATAATGATTTGTGCATATTAAAGGTATTATTAACTTGTTAGATGTGTTAGATTTGAATAAATAAGGATTTGTTCATAAGTTACTAAATATAGAAACTTTTGTGTGGGAGAACATGCATTGCATGTAGATTTTGCTATGTTGAAAGTGTTATGATAATGTTTAAAGTCATAGAAACATGTTAGGATAGTTGATTGTGGAGAAAACGAGTTTTGTGCAAAACTTTCTATAAATAAAAACTTTAATTGGGGATTTTGTGAAATAATGACATAGAAGCATGTTTAGGGATGAGCAATGTTGTAAAAATCGGCCTAGGCGGCCGCCTAGGTGCTAGGCGCCCTTCTACTGTCTAATTTTTGGCCTAGGTGGTGCCTAGGTGCTAGGCGGCCCAATCAGATTTTTTTTCACTTTTTTGACTTTTTTATGGGAAAAAGGGACCAATTTCATGATTATTTAGACATTTCTCAACCAAAAATCTTTAATATGTCTCTGAAACATCGAATCCAGGCAGTTAACATCGAAATTTATCTCTAAATTTTGGACTCAGTGTTTAAGTTTGCACTTTAAAGTACTTTTTTTAGTATATTTAAGTATATTTTTTAACATTATTTGAAGTATTATATTAAATTATTGATATTGATGTGTGTATATAATATATATTTGTAAAATTACATATAAAAATTCCAATCCACCTAGCACCGATTAATCCCGATTAATCCCTAGGCGGTACCTCGTCGCCCGACTAGCGCCTAGCGACTTCTACAACCATGGGGATGAGAAATGATGAAACATGCTATATTGTGATGATATGTAGGTATTTGAATGATTAGTTGTATGAACACCTGACAATATGGCATACTTACCAAATATAGTAACTTTGGTTAACTAAAATGGATTACTAGCATGATTGATGATATATATGACGATGCATTACGTGTGACATAAACATATAAAGACACTAACATGGTTAGATTGATAAAAGGTGATTTTTATGCATACTTGCTAAATGAGGAAACTTACTGAAAATAGTAACATGCTTCATTAACATACGTGACAACTGCCATGATTAGCAACATGATCGACAGAGGTACTCAGGTACCTTATGCATATTAGCCATATTTGAAAACACTGAGTGCCATAACATGCTTACGTGCACAACTTGCTATTTGAGGAAACCTTGCAAAACACTAAGACAAAACGAATGTTAACAAACTAAACGAGTCACCAACGGGTCGTGAGTCAAAAACAATAAAACATAGTCAAACACAACGACTTGGAGTTGCTTGGACACGCACACGGTTTGATGGACCAGCACAAACACGAACTCATATTACCTATGTGATATAGGTGACAGTTAGGAACATACAGTTCACAAAACGCAAACAAACGTAACTCAGGTGAGTTTACGACCCCTTTTTCTTATCTTAAACTATTTATACTCATCTGGGGTGAATAACATGCAAACGTTTTCACAAACCTTTTTGAACAAACATTTTGGACTACGCTCTTGACAAACATTTCATAACGAACATATGGTACAAATGATTTGAGCAAACATAATGGACAAACATTATGAACATACACTGGGTAACTCCTACTCGGGAGGTTACACACAAACTTACTTTGACGAACATATTTTGATGTATAACTAGTTATGCTGTAAAAACATTTGAGTGTGTTACACCCCCAAATTCCCACTCGTGGTGTCAGTCCACGTGGGTGTGACGTGGCCAGAATCACAGCTCATGGTCATATAGAACAACTTTATATGCGTTTCAAATACAATGTTTGACATACACTTAACAAAGTAGTTTGCAGCGGAATAGAAAATCATAGCAGCGAAAAAATATATTTGTCATAACATGCAGTGGAAAAGTAATGAGTTTAATACAACATTGTTTAAAACAGAACAACAGTTTAAATTGTTTCAAATGATGGGAAGTTAAATGCATGCGGGATCCTATGCTCAAATCCCCTAAGTGCATTCCTGGATTCTCCGATCCTGTCAGTTACCTGAGAATGCAAGTTTAGAAAAAGGGTCAACACAATGGTTGGTGAGTTCACAGGTTTTGATATATACATAATAATAGAAAACATGTGTCATGATGTTTATCATAATGTTAGTACCGAGCCCTAGGCTCCAAGTGTCAGTGCGTCACTACCGAACTAGACTTGTTTGCTCTTGCCTCCGCTGTGTCTCGTATACACAGCAAGTTAGGTCAGAGTTTCACGGGTTATGACATCCAGTCAATATTGTGCCTCGTGGGGTTAGTCACACCCAAACGGATCAATTCAAACCTACCACGTTGTTCGTATATTAACGATAAGACTTTGTGAGGACTTGTTACGAGTTCAACACTTAATGTTTGTCCAATAAACCAGCATACACATAAAGATGTTTGTACAGTAATATATGTTTGACTCAATGCAACTAGTATTCTCCCCCTATTTAAAACGTTTGAAAAGAGTAAAGAGGGGTCGTAAACTCACCTTAGTGAAGTGAACGAGTGTAAGCGTAAGCTCCTGAAGCATCAAGTAGTGTAGTCGGTCACCGGCTACCTATATCGTATACCATACGTGAGTTTGTGTAAGTGACGGTGTTCGTGTTCATGTTCGTGTCAGTGCTCGTTTTCCTGCTCAACAACCCTCGGTTGTTCATGTTTTTCCGTTCGGTCCATAATGACCGTGTTTGACTAAAGTTGACCGTGTCAAGTCAACGACCCGTTGGTGAACCGTGTGTCGGTTGGGAATCGTGTAGCAATCGTGTAAGTGCTCGTCGTGTGCAAAACGCGCAAGTCGCGTCTATGGACAACTTACTATATATAGTAAGTTTCCATTTATGGAAAGTTTCACAAAGCATATCGATTTTAGAGTTCTAGCATGCTCGTTAAGTCCTACGCGATCATGTTAACACATAGCACATCATCGTACGAAATCACATAAGTCACTTATATCATGTTTGCACATAAAAGTTTTCTAAAATGGAAAGTTTCCATTTCTAGTATATGCGATATCGGAAACCATTTAACTTAGCATTCATTCATCATATTAAAACATAATAAACCATTTAGCATGCTCAAATCATACAAAACGTTCATAAACCGATATTTCTAAAAATAAAGTTACTAACAATAGTAACTTTGTATTTTTGCATAAAAATGACTACTCTAACATTTCTAATCCATTTTTATATCATAAATCATTATAACATGCCATTTATCATCATTTAATCATGCTCATTTAATCAAAATCATCATCATTCAATCACTTGGTTCATAAAAGTTACTATATATAGTAACTATGCCCAAATAACCACAATCAACTTCAAAACTACATTCTAAACTTTAATATCATCATATTATTCATCAAACATCATATCAATGTACATGCATGCTCATTCCTATCACCAAATCATCATCTTGTAACTAAAAAGTTACTAAAAATGGAAAGTTTAGCAAATAGCCACATTTTAACCATTAATATCACGATCTAATCTTGCAAGAACACTTGTACATTATCAAGAATCATCCCAACATCAACAAAATCATCAAGAATGCTTTAGATCACACATGCATGTAACTATTTCATCAAGTCATCACCAAATCATGCATTTCAATGACACACATCATCATGGATCGTTATGAAATGCATTCTAATCATCCTAGATCATCATAAAACACACTACAATCAACAAACCCAGATTCAAAACCAAAGAAAATTCGTGCATATGGTGGATGAGTGCTTGCATGTGTGTTTAAAGACATGCATGTGAGTGTTATGGTGTTTTTAAGCTACAAGTTTCATGTGACTACCTTCCCAAGCTTCGAGAACACCAAGATGAGGTTGGAACATCTCTAGAGCTCTCTGGACAGCAGGTTTTTGCAGAGAAATGATGGTGATGGTGGTGGTTTGTGCTCCAACTCCCTTCTTCTTCAAGTTCTTGGTACTCTTCAAGCTTCCAAGCTTCAATGGAGGTCTCCAATGGCTTCCAAATGGTTAAATCAGGAGCTGGTAGGTGTTTTGGGGCAGAACAATTCGAGAGGTGGCTTGTACAGGCGGATAAAATGAGTGTATAGGTGAAATGATGAGTTTTGGAAGTTTATAAAGGTGTTTGGCGACTCTGGGCGTCCAGGCGGGCGTGGGTGGTACCTGGCGTTGCGCGCGGGTGAGACGGATGAGGCGCGCTCTTGTGCCTTCCGCGCGGATCGCCAATGGTGAAGGCTCCGGGTCAGGCGTACCGTCTGGCCCACTTGTCAGGCCCAATAAGCTTATTTTGTGGTTTTTGGCCCGTTTTCGCTCATTTCTCGACTGTAAAACATCGTTTAAGCATCGTTGGGACTCTAATTGCCAAATATTGATCATAATTGATCCGTGAAGTGTTTGTGTGACCAACTGTTGTGATGTTCACCAACGTTCGTGATTTTTGACACGTGTGTGCGGTTTCTGACAATCCCTTGGATTATCATGTTGTGTGTTAGTGTTCGTACTGTCGTGCTACGTGTCACACTAAATTAAACTAATTCTAGTGCCACGTGTTCCAAATAGCATTTAAATAAACATTTAAATAATCAATAAGCCGACCTGGAAATTGCGGGGTGTCACAGAGTGTGACAATATCGTAAACAAAGTCCTCACAAAGTGTCACACCCTGCTTCTGGCAGAAACACGGGAATGTGACCGATCGTATGTCATAGCACATCAGTTTAATAAAATACTTCATTAAATGTACCAAGACATACGTTCGACATGTCTAAGTATGCATTTTACATTATAGGTTCTACTACTACTAATCTAAATAAAAACAAGTACATAACTAACAAATACAACGGGCACAATTTACAACCCGAGATAGTAACAACAAATAATCTATCTATACTCTCTAATAAAAGAGTAAATATTTTGCCACATGTCAATTTATTAGGCTATTATTGCCACATGTCATTTTTTTAAAAAACTATTGCCACATGTCATTTTTTTAATCTTTACAATATTTCTCTCTCATATTAAATGATAATTATAATTATAATTATATTCTTTAGTTTATTAAAGAATTTAAATGTAATGACTAATGACTTTATATACCTTTTTTCATATTAAAAAATAGTTTTAAAAAATAAAAAATGAAATCTTTTTTTTTATTAAAAAGCACACTTAAGCAAAGTTTACAAAATATTAAAATTTTTAAATTTTTTTTTAAAATTAGAATTATTTTAAATTTGTAGTTTAGGAAAAATAAAAGTTATGTAAAAATAAGTTTTCTAAAAAACAAGTTATTTAAAACAATTTTTCTTACAAAGTATATAACATTTCAGTTTTCAACCCCTGTAATACACGGGATTTTACCTACTAATAAATAAGTAACTCAAATATCACTTGTCAAGTTCTTAAACCATTCATGCCACTTGTCAAATTTTTAAACCACTTTTGACATGTGTCACATTTTTAATATGATATCCAATCCTCTTTCCTATTAAATGCACATATATTCTCTTTATTAAATATAAATTAAATAATTAAATCAAATGTTGATTACTAATTATTTTAGTTATACATTTTTATATTAATAAAAAATAGATTTTGAAAATAAAAATTATATAAAACAATTTTTCTAAAAGTAAACAAAAACCAAAAGTTTAAACAACAAGATTTCTACATATAAAATTATGTTTTTTTAAACAATTTCGAAAATGAAATGTTAAAAAATAAATTTTAAAAAAACAAAAAGTTAAAAGAAATGTTATTATTGTTTTGTTATTTAAAATATGTATATATACATAAATTCAATCATATATATTTTATATCAAAAATTGTTTTCTAAATCATATATTTTTATTAGTTACTATATAATATTTTTTTATATAATCCGTGTAATACACGGGTTATTAACCTAGTTGACTAATAATAAAGAAACATATAGTAACCGTCTTCATAAAAACTTGTCTTGATGTATTAATACATCCTTGTCGTTGTAACTGTCATGACCTGGAAAACACACTTAAAAGTGTCAACTAAAAAGTTGGTGAGTTCACAGGTTTTGTCTCAATAAAAATATAATAATATGCGCGCAGTTATATGCCAAGTATATCATGAACAAATGTGTGTGAAAGTAAATAACATGAGTCTCACAATCAAGCCTCTGACTTGTCTGCCCAGAAACAAATGCACACGACACTTGTCAAATAATCCATAACAGATATCAAAAATACAAAAATCGTGAGGAGTATATTCACCTACTTGCCTACAACAAAGCGTTGGTTGGCGCGACCAAACCATAGGTGAGGGTTGTCAGCCCCGAATAGATCTATCCAATACATGTCCACCGGCTCGCCTCGCGAGCTAAATGATTGTGATAAAATGAGACTTATGATAATGTGTTGTAAAAGAAAATATAACTCGTCTCATGTAAGTACAATTTACAACAAAGTCACATGAAAACTGAGGCATAATAATAATAGTAAAACTCGTATCATTTTATCAGTGTGTTTTCCACCCCGAGATTCAAAACAAAAGTAGTAAAGGGGGCTTTGAACTCACCTTAGCTGCGTTCCTGCTAGCCAAAGAGATTCTTAAACAACAACACTGAATTCACGTGCGCCCTAAAACCCAAGGGACACATTAACAGTCTGAACATAAGTCTATCAAGTAAGCTGTTCACCCAACCTACCAGACTTAGAAAATATTCCATCTTGGAAAAACTGATTTCATCCAAACGACCCGTTGGTGACTCGAATTTAGCTATGTATTCATAAATGATCAATTAACGTTCTAAACACACAAAATTCACAAATAAAATAAGTTATCTTTCTTAAAAATTCATTTTAACTACGAACTTATTTATTTGTAACAAGTTGCCAAAAATGGAGAATTATCTTTATTTTACTATTTTTCCGGACAACGTAGCACACACCAAATCACACATCAAGTATGCAAATATTACTTAAGTTACTTTTAACACTTACTAATAAGTATATTTTACTTATTTTTAGACTAGATTGGCTGATCAAAATCAGCCTCACAACTACGTCATATTTTCATGTTAAATCGACGTTTTTATGATGTTTTCAAACATAGTTTTCAAGTATATCACTGTATACTTATCTCAAAACATTTATATATCATAGATTACGGATTTTTATCAAAATATTGTATAAAATTTCTGATCAAACTCAGATTTATAAAACGGGCCTTTTCGTAAGTTAAAAATAGTCGAAAATGCGTATTTTCGGGCATAGTTTTCAGATATGGCTCCCATACCCATAGCCAATAATTTGTTTGACTTAAATAAACTATTTTAAACATAAAATATAACTAAATTTTCTGTTCAAAAATTCAGATTCTCAAAATTGTCCTTTTATGCCAAAATCGACCGAAAAGGCGTGTATTTCGTCACGAACAACTAGTATACAAGCATGCAATCATCATACTTTATTTTATATTTTAAAAATACATAAATCTCATTTTTTTACAGCAATATTCTGTCCAGAAAATAGATTTTATAAAAATCTACTTTTTCAAGTGTTTTTATTATGCAAAATACCGATTTTCAAGTTTGTAACAATTATGGTTAATTACCCAACTATTTATCATTACTTTTTATGTGATGATATCATTTTTATCATCAAAATACATCATGTTTTAACCAAAATTTCCAGATTTACTTAAATCTTTTGTTTACACAACTTACTACACAAAATGTACAAATTTTGATGCATGATGAACAACCAAGTGTTCATCACTCACCATCCAAACTTAACAACTTTATTTCTTATGATTATGTGTAATATTTAACATATACTTATGCATACATACAAATCATGCATGTATGTTAAAATACATATATTACTCACTCATGCTTATATATACATATATTCACACATGTATGCATCCATATACATACTGTCACACCCCCAAATTCCCACTCGTGGCGTCAGTCCACGTGGGTGTGGCGTGGCCAGGATCACAGCTCATGGTCATATAGAACGACTCTATATGAGTTTCGCAATCACATACAATCATAAATAAATCCAGTTTTCATAAGCAGCGGAAATGTTTAATATTAAAAGTAAATAAGTTGCAGCGGAAAAGTAATTTGTTTAACAGACACTACATTGTTCAAATTGTTTTAAAATCAACAAATGCACACACAATCCTAGTTCTTGAGTCTATATGCCGGTCAGACTCCTTAATACATCCTTGTGTGCATCCTAGCGTGTGCTCCATCAGTTACCTGAGAATACATGCGAAAAGTGTCAACTAAAAAGTTGGTGAGTTCACAGGTTTAGACAGACAGAAATAATAAACAGACATATACTGGGTATGTTAAGTTTAGTTGTTGGATACTACGATCCGTGGAGTGTGTCAGTTCATCTTACCGAAACTAGACTGTTTCCGTTTGCCTCCGCAGGTCATCGCTGAACCCGCATTCACATCGAAATTACACTCGTTATGACCTCCAGTCAACATTGGTGCCGAGTGGGGTTAGTCAAACCCAGTAGTACTACGTAATTACGACTCATTTGATACACAACTAACGGTAAGGATAAGTGAGGACTTTAAGCGATATAAGTTACACTCGAAAATGGTTTTCACAACATACCAGTCATACATCTAAAACAGTTGCATAGTATTCTCACCCCAATAGTTTAGCAAATCAGTTAAAGAGTAAAAGTGGGGCCGTAAACTCACCTGAGTTAAGTAATGCGTTTGCTCAAAAGAGATAGTGTAGCTCGTCGGCTAGTAGTCACCTATATCACATAGGTACTATGAGTTCATGTTTACACATGTGGGCCTCACAGGACCGTGTTCGTGTTTAACAACACCAAGTTGTTAAGTGGGTCATGTTGACCGTGTTGACCGTGTTTGACCTAACGACCCGTTGGTGACGGTTTGGATCAAGTGATTGTGTAACGTAAGTTTCCATTCCAGGAAAGTTTCCACATTAGGCTAGTCATGCAATAATTCACATTCCGATTATTCTAACTTGCATAATTACCCTAAATGAGCATGTTATCACATAGCACATCGTTACACATAGCCGGTTTAGTAAAGTTTGCGCGTAAAAGTTTCTAAAATTATAAAGTTTCTAAAATAAGCAAATGTGACAAAGTCTAGATACAAATCTCGTAATAATATTGTTATCTTAGTTCTAAATAGACATATAACCATAACCGTTATGACTAGCATGCTCCTATTCACAAATTTGTAGAATAAAGTTACTATTTATAGTAACTTGTGATAAAATACATTTTTCAACCATTTTAGGACATAAAATCATTTATTAACATCATAGCAAGTTTAACTAAGCATACTAAACATGCAACATCTCCCAAATTCATCATTTCTAGCAAACTTGAAATAAAAAGTTTCTATTTATAGCAATATTTATGAATATCCTAATTCTAACAATTCTATCCCTTCAAATGCATCAATAACATCATCTAACATGTTTCTAAGCATAAATCAAAGATTAAATCACAGGCATTTGATCATTTCATCAAGAATCACCATTTTACAATGTTAAAGTTTCCATTATTAGCAATAATCACCAAATGATCATTCCTTGACAAAATCAATCACTCTAATCCATGTAGATCTTTTCAAATATCATTTGTAATAACGTTTATCATCAAACATCATCTAAAACAATGTGGATCGTACATGCATGTTACTAGAAATACCCATTTGTGACCAAATCATCAACATGCATATTGACATTATCATGGGTCGTCATAGAAACTCATTTACTCAATCTAGATCATCAAATAACACAAAAACATCAACAAACCCAGATTCAAACAAAGGAAATTCGTGCATGTGAAGATCTAGTGTGTGTATGCAAGCTTTGGTCCTTGCATGTGGGTTTGTGTGCGTTGCATGTGTGTTTTATGCTACATAGTCTCAAGATCTACCTTTCAAGGCTTCAAAGCAACTGAGATAGTGGATGAGCAGCCTCTCGAGCTCCTGGAATCGCTCTTCGATTAGTGTAAGTGATGGTGATGGTGGTGACAAGATCTCCCAAGCCTTCCTTGATCTTCCCAAGCTCCAATTCTCTCAACTATGGCTTCAAATGGGTGTTGTATGGGTTGTAGAGGTGTTAGCAGATGGTTCTTGGGGGTTTAAAACGAGGGGTTTGCGTGTGGGTAAGTATATAATGAGTATAGTAGGGTAATGATGGCTTTGTTCTTCTCAAAAAGATTTTTCAGCGATTTAGGTTGCCAGACGTATCGCCTGTCGAGGGGTCCTGGTATCCAGGCGTTACGCGCGGGTCAACCGTTTGAGAGGCGCCCTTCCCTCATCCGCGCGCATCGCCAGGGGTCGGTGTGTCGGGTCAGGCGTACCGCTTGGCCCATTTTTCAGGCCCAATAAGCTTGTTTTGTTGATCTGGACCCATTTTTCGCGTATTTCTCGATTACGGACATCGTTTTGAGACATATGAGCATCGTTTCACCTATTTTAGGTTCTCTAGAACCTAAGGGTAGCATATATGGACTATGGTTTGATCCGTTCACCAACGTTCGTTATTCAAGACACGTGCTAGTGTTGTGTGATAATTCCTCGAATTATCGATGTGTTCTAATTGTTGTGCCACGTGTCACACTAAATACAATTACTTTAGTGCCACGTATGAAATAATAATACACATTATTATTAAACTAAAATAAATGCTGACCTGGAAATTGCGAGGTGTCACACATACATACATATATATCAATATATTTATTTTACTTTCTCTCTCTCTAACTCTCTTTCTCTATCTCTCTCTCTCTCACACACACACACATATGCATATACATACCTATACATACATGCATGCAACAAAAATCATATATACATACATGCATGTCTTTAAAGATCATCATCTAACACACACTACATATATATATATATACACATATTATGCAAGTAACATATACACACACATATGTGTGTACATATGTATACACGACACACACGTACATTTATACACACACATGATACACTCATTTTATCATGTTTATACAAAAACACATTAGTTTTTAAGATCTAAATCTTAGGTGAAAAACTTTGAATCAAAACCCAAAATAAAATATGAAGAAAAGTGAATATACCTAAGTGATGAAGATTGATGAAGAAAGTGTATATGTTCTTGTACCAACTTTTCTTTTTTTCAAACACACTAAGATCACCAAGAACTCAAAGAAGATGATAGTTGAAGATTTGAAAATGGTGGAGAGATGGTGGTTGTGGGGAATACGTATGGAGGGAGAGGAAAGAGAAGGGTTTTCTTGTGTAGAATATGAAAATGATTGTGTTGGGATATGGTAGATTTATAAGAATTCAAAATATGATCTTCTTTTGACAAGTGTATGGACACTTGTCTTAATATGGCTAAAAACAGACAAAACAGGTATAATCTGAGTCATACGGTGTGTAAATATTGTACCGGGAATTTGATTTATATGCGATTTTTATTCAAAAATTATTAGAATATTTAATCGTACTAAAATAATTAAATTTTAGTGAGTAATAATGACTTTAGATGTCCTGTGATTAATTAAATTCATTTTATCCGGATAAAACACGGATAAAGTCTGATGTCTGAAAAGTAACCGATTAACTCTAAAATTACGGGTTTTTTTCGTTAACTCAAGTTATACATTTATGATTTATTATTATTTTTCTAATCCAAGCATATCCACTAAATTCATTTACCGAGTCGTCACCAACGTTCGTTTTTGGATATTATACCGTCAAACGGTGCCAAAATCTCAAAATCACCAAATGCAACACCATGCATTTAATTAAAAATAGTTCTTTCCTAGACTCAATAACTTAAATTTAATAATAAATAATAAATTTATCAACAAGTTATTTAGTGTAGTCTTGTACACTTAATCATATCGGGTATCATTTCTATAAAACCCACATATGTTGCAAATTCTATCTCAATAGATATTAATTTTAATATCTATTATTGTTACTTGTAAAGTTTAGTTGCACCACGTTGTATGTTTGGAGTTGAAGAACTCAACAAGTGCAGCTTCTTTATCTTCCAATACACGTAAAAATTTACCCTTACACCATTTTAATAGCTTTTAGCTAGGTGTAGGATTTCAAAGATTTACAATTTATAATTCAAGTCAAATAAACAGTCAAGTCTTAGTCAAAGTCGAACCTGAACTTGCGACAAATGTCACGAAAGCCATACCGTTAGTTAAATGTAAGCGAGACGTTATTAGATAGTACTATTGGATTTGACAAGCCCCGCTCGACGACAACTCTGACCAGCAGTTAGGACGCGCGTAATATTGACCTAAGGCCATTGTTTTTACGATACACATGGCGGAGGCATCTAACAGTTGTGCCCGGCAAACATTGGTAAAACATTTTACATATGGATCATACACATGAGGCCTTGTGCCTGACTAACATTTGACAAAGCAGTACATGTATCGCATAAACTACTTTACCGTTTACTTACATCAAATATGTGAATTCATCGACTTTATGTTGACACACTTTAGCATGTATTTCTCAGGTACTCAGCACGCTTAAGAGCATAAGATGCTTTTAAGGAATCCATTGAAGAGTCATGCATTTAAATCATTTGAACAACTTTACAAACATCATTATGATGCCTTCAATCAAACTTACTTTTGTACAAGCTTCCGCAACATTTATTTATTTTTAGCTGTAAAACTTAGTATTCTGTTGTAATATCTTAAGAGATATTCATATATATATTTAAACTTATATAAAGTCGTGCTATATGACTAATGTATCTAATCCTGCCACGTCACTCCTAGCGGTATGACACTGCATGTGGTAATATGGGGTGTGACAGATATTCGTCATGTTGTCATTGCCGTCGTGATCGGATAGTCATATTGGTAGAGCGATATGACTTAATAATTTGTTTTGACAATATTTTGGTGAAGTAAATATCATATTTTTTTCTATTTAATACAGAGTTACCATCGCAACACGAGAGTAAACCCTATATATAACAACTTTAGCTATTTATTATACATTTTTAATTTATATAAATATTAATATATTCATGATGATAAATGAGAATGTGTATTTAAAGTGTATCCTAAGAAAATTATTATATATAGTTGAAAGTTGTGAAAAAGAATAGTATAAATAATATTATTATATAGTTAGTGGGCCCCATTGATTATTATATTATATTTATATATATTCAAGATCATAGGGGATGTATAAAATGGGAATCGTGTTAATAGTTTTGTAACATTATCAGGGTCATTTGTTAAAAAGATTAAAAAACGCTGGATTTTATGGTGTAATTTTTTTAAAAAAAGTAGAAATTATAAAAAAGTTATAAACATTTAAAAAAACAGGAGAAAATTGTTAAAATGTCAACAATAACTACAATAACCATTATACGTGTCCAACCATTTAAATTTTTACATAATCCTCTCTATTAACATGTGACAGTTACATCAATTCATTTTAAAAATCAAAAGTTCAAACATCTTCATACACTTTTTAAATTTTTTTCTCCTCTATAGCCTAACCCTGTATACATATACATAAACATATATATTGATATTTTAGTTATTCATTCCATACGTCCATCATGTAAATTGGGACGTAAGCTACTATACGTATGAAGGCAATTAATCACAATTTGTTTGATTGCAAAGTTAAGTTCTAGTTAGACCGACGGCCTGCCTTCTTTCTTGAGAAAATCCCACCAATTAATGAAGGAATACTTAGGGTTTTTGTTATCTTGGTATCCTGCATTTTGGGTTTGGGAGGTTGAACCATCACTCTGGTTAGCGAGGGAGGGCTAGCAAACTTTACTGACCTTTTTTTTTCAAACACCAGCTGCTTTAATGGATGTTCCGGTTCATCAATGTAGCAATGCACCTCTTCTTCTTCTTCTTCTTCTTCTTCTTCTTCTTCTTCTTCTTCTTCTTCTTCTTCTTCTTCTTCTATCTCATCCTTAATAATGCAGTCATATGTTTTCAACTTGAGCTGTTTAAGCTCGGACTTGGTTTCTTCGAGTTGCTGTTTTAGCGACGCCAACTGGTCGTTGTAGTAAGCCATGCTTGCATATGCATATGCATATGTGTCCTCCTCATCATCCTCTTTTGTCTCTAATAATGCTCCAACATGAATATGCCTGTTTCTTCCTTCCATTATCTGATACGTCTATCAATTAAGGTATATATATGTTTAGATAGATGGATGGATAGAAATTAATTAAAACTGAATTTGAAGAAAATTAAAGAGAAAATGGATATAAATATATAATTTTAGATGGATAGAAATTAATTAAAACTGAATTTGAAGAAAATTAAATAGAAAATGGATATAAATAAATATATAACCAACCTGTTTAAGGTTGTGGGTGGCAGAGACCTCTTTCTCTCCGAACAACATGACCGCCTCTTTAACCGATTTAAAAGGCCTTCGCATATCGATCTCAACCCTTCCTCTCACCACCAATCCTTCCTCCATCTCCATTTCAACAATATAATTAATTTTATGTACTTTAGTTTTCAAAATTAAACCAGGTACTTATTATTAATAATACCATTATTATTATTATTAAGGTAGTAATTAAAAGGTAGGAGGAACACATGTAATTGAATAAAAAAGAGGTGAGACCAGGTGGGTATCTTTGCGTCCACTTCACTATATATATATATATTAATTGTTGTTAGTTACTTTGGTTGTTGCACCGTCTTTCTCCTCTAATTTCTCCAAAACGTGCCCCTCCTCTCCTCTCCTCCACTGTATTTTTTTTGAACGGCTAATTTTTGGATCACTAGAGTATCATCGTGTCATTAGCAGTACCACCTGATCATATTTACCATCAAGTCATCAGTTCTGAAGAAAATTCAATACCTTAAGAAAACCTCGTTGTGGGATTCGAACCCAAGACATTTGGTTCGTGAGCCTTTTTCCACCACCAAGATACCACTAGGTTTTAATGTGTTTGTTAGTATATGTTACGTATATATGTATAACCCCCCAACAACATTACTAATTATTATATGTATTTATCATGTCCGCCATTTTAATTAATTTATTACCACTAATTAATGTGATACATATATCCGCTTTGTTTCATCATATACATATATTTTCTTTTTCTCGGGTGAAAATTTCCTCCCTAGCTAGGGTGTAACCCTCTGGATTGACTCACATGTTAACTTTTGAGTCAATGTATTTAGTTGAGGAGCTTGAACATTTTTAAAAAAGGATCATGAAAAAAATTTTAGAGCTAAAATTAAAAATAGAATTAGTAAATCTAGTACTAGTACGAAGTAGACATTTTATGAAAACCTCTCTTGACTTTATGAATGGAAGATTTTTTGTTCGAGTCTTATATGGAAAAAAAAAGGTTATAGATTGAAACAAGGCCCATTTAATCAGGGATACATGACGTTAATTGTATAAAAAAATGTATTTCGCTGCCTGATATTTATATTAAGAAACCGAGTATGCCTATATGCATCACGGATAAGAAGTAAATTATAATTATGCTGAAAGAGAGACCAAATTAGACGTGACCCACTCAATTTTAAATTGTCTTTTCTTGTGACATTGACCCTTCTCCTATCCCACTCTAACATGAACCCATCAATCTTTTAATCTAAACTAGGTTTAATCCCACCCGCGCGTTGCAGTGGATTATCACAGTACACTTTCGAGAACGGGTATTATATATCATTTGCAAAATCATAAGTTACAAAGCAAAATCAAATCTCTCATCACAAACTCTATACAATTATATATATATAAACATAAAATTATACAAAATCGAAAAAATCAAATTTAAAAGTTTTAGTGGCCAAAATCAAATAAACAAAACTTTATATTATATAAAAGTTTTAGTGACCAAAATCGAAAAAACGAAACTTTACTATTAAGTTTTAGAGGCCATAATCGAAAAAACAAAACTTTATATTATATAAAAGTTTTAGTGGCCAAAATCAAAAAAAAAAAACTTTAAAAAGTTTTAGTGGCCAAAATCGAAAAAACAAAAATTTATATTATATAAAATTTTTAGTAACCAAAATCGAAAAAACAAAATTTTACTATTAAGTTTTAGTGGCCAAAATCGAAAAAACAAAACTTTAAAAAGTTTTAGTGGCTAAAATCGGAAAAACAAAATTTATATTATATAAAAGTTTTAATGGCAAAAATCAAAAAAACAAAACTTTAAAAGTTTTTGTGGCCAAAATTGAAAAAACAAAACTTTATATTATATAAAAGTTTTAGTGACCAAAATCGAAAAAACAGAACTTTACTTTTAGTGGCCAAAATTGACAAAACAAAACTTTATATTATATAAAAGTTTTAGTGGCCAAAATCGAAAAAACAAAACTTTAAAAAATTTTAGTGGCCAAAATAAAAAAAACAAAACCTTATAATATATAAAAGTTTTAGTGGCAAAAATCGAAAAAACAAAACTTTAAAAGTTTTAGTGGTCAAAATAAAAAAAACAAAACTTTATATTATATAAAAGTTCTGGTGACCAAAATCGAAAAAACAAATGTTTACTATTTCTTTCAACTACCTTTTAATATATATATATATATATATATATATATATATATATAATTTAGGTGAAGTTTTCTTTTTCTGTTTTTTTTTTCTATTGAACCATCAATTAAAAGCTATTAATTAAGACCATTTGGTATGGTGGCATTGTGATTTATATGCTAACTAGGGTTTTACCTGCCAAGTTGTGACAGTAACCCCACATTAAATTGGATAAAAATCTCAAATATCAAAATTTGGATCAGATTAAAAGGTTGTCACTATATCATAAAACATAAATTGTAGTTAAAAATCACATCCTAAAACCGTGTCAAAAGAATATCATAAACTACAGCTACAAAACTTGCTTAAAATACCCAAAAAAATATCATATACCGCGTCTAAAAATCTTTATGATCAAAATGATATAAAACGATACAAATACACGATAATGTATCGACGCATTATAGATTTGTGAATAAAACGGAAAATTCATGCGACCGTTTGGGTTATAAATGTATATAAACATTTGTGATCGATTTATTATACTCATGACTATTATCCGAATAACTTAAGGACGTGTTAAAATCATGTGAACATTAAACGATGCAAATATTCGATAATCTACGGACGCGTTATACTTGGGTTCAAAATTTATATAAATGTTCGTGAGGTAATTGCGATCAAATTAATATAATTTACTATATCTTAATTAGCGTCGAGTTTCCGTTGAATTAAATTGTCGCCGTTTCATCCTGTCAATCGTTTCAACCAGAAATCGCCTCTAGAAACTAACTCTTTCGATTCCATTAACGAGTGTAACCTAAAACCGATGCTTAAATCATCTCTTTCAAAATTCGCCTCCTAAAACCGCCTCTTCAATTCCTTCATACCACAAATCACTTTTATATTTTTCAGCAAATCCTATCGCCATTGCTATTCCCCATATTCCTATCGGCTTTGATTCATGCCAAGCACTTGCTTCTGATTTCTTACTTTTGTGTTTCATTAGTTTGATTTTAAAGGTATTATTTTTCTCTCTTCGATCGTTCTCAAATTTGATTTTTTTTTCTTTATTATTGTTTTTAGCTAAATAATCTCTTTGTTTGTGCAATTTTGGGGTATGTATGGAAATTAACAATTATTTATTCTTAAAATATTAGCTTTTACACATTTGGATTTGGAATGTTTGTCTAGGGATTTCCATACATCCTAACACTCTTTTGTGTTCTTGATTATGATCTTGCTTATTTTTATATATTTATTCATAACTTTTTACTCTTAAAAGTTAATCCCATTTAGTTATTAGCTTTTGTGATATTTATGTTTTGATGTTTATGTTTTATCTATAGATTGAGGCAATTTCATGTTTGGAATTTCAAACATTTGATTATTTTGATTTTGCTTAAATGATCTATTTGTTTATTTATTTATTATCATCTGATGGATAAATGTTTGGACCTCAAGAATTTATAGGATTTGTTTTTGTAATGATTTATCTAAAAGTTGACTTTAATCCGAGACCATCATCTCTTTGATGTTTTGAATGCTTGGACTCTACACATGGATTTAATTTTCTTGATACATTCCATTAGATTTATGCCTAGATTTAGGGAGAATGCATTATTAAATAAAGTTTATGAAATACAAAAATTTGATAACTTTTTATTTGAAAACAATCATTTTGCACTGCGTCTTTGTTAAAGGAAAAGTTTTAGTGAAATCTAAGCTAATGTCATTGAATAGGACTCCTAATTAAGCATAATTGTTCACATACTTCTATTCGAAGTTGAATCCAAATAAAGATGTATGAGACACATACTTTGTCATACTTTGTTTGACTTTCTTTGGATCATATTTAGCAAAACATACCAATTTTTTCAGATAGTGTTGTTCAGTATCACTTTTATATTCGATAAGTAAATTAACAAAGTACATCAAAGTTTTACCACTATTGTAGAAACAATTTTTTCTTGAAAGTATAACATTCAAATCTCTTTAAACTCTCTTTTCATTGCCTTTTTCAAGTTTGTGTATACATGCTTATATAAGTTATTAATTTTAAGAATTTTTTGTATTCTAATATAGAGATTTGTGGTTTTGATTTTCGGAGTTTTATATGTAGATTGCTTTAGTTGGTCAAATCAGTGATTGAGAGAAATATCATTAGAAATTAAGAGCATTAGCAATCAAGTTACATTTCCCCCAATGGTATCCATGAATTGTTTGTTTTTACAAACTATCTTTGGTTGCGAGCAATCTCTTTACAAACATAAATCTATCAGTTTGCTAACCTTTTAGAATATTCTTTCATAAATTACAATATTGATGATAAAGAATATGGCATTGGAATTGGTTATATATATATATATATGAAAGTCGTCATTATTATTTTTATTTAGGTGGGTAATGGTAATGCATGAATTTATATTAGGTGGTTGAGGATATTGTTTTAAAAACTAGGTCTTCCGCTATTTTAAGTAGCAGAGGTGACAATTCCCTCCATGCTAGCACCACAGATTTGACAAGGGTTTAATCCTCTTCCTCTACTTGGAGTAGCGGAAGTCTCCCGGTGTAAATCTAAACCGCACTTGAAGTAGCGTAACACCTGATTTTGAAAACCAATCAAGAAGCATATTATCTTATCCCATCTAAACCATAATAAAAATCTACACATGTTCTATCATTTCTTGGCTCAAATGGACCATACATTATTGATGGGGATACCACCCAACAGATCGCAGCAAAGGAGCCGCAACTCCTAACCCTAGCCGCAACTCTCTAGCCCCAGCCGCAGCTCAGAATAAACAAGCAAAGCAACTTTCGAGTCCTACAGGTTGAACTGTAAGGAGACGAGGGGAATACCACCAAACGGAGCCGAGGTGATGGGGATACCCATAAACAGTCAAGACTAAGTTGCAGCTTTCGGCTTACACAAGAAAGCCGCACTAATACCAACCAGGTAAAAGCTACGGCCAAGAGGAGAAAGCGAGAGTCACGGCCAAAGAAGAAAGCAAGTGCCGCGGCCGGGGGAGAAAGCAAGTGCCGCGGCTGAGGGAGAAAGCAAGAGTCACGGACGAGGGAGAAAGCAAGAGTCATGGACAAGGGAGAAAGCAAGTGCCGCATCCAAGGGAGAAAGCGAGAACCACGGCTAAGAAAGGAAGCAAGAGCCGCGATTGAGTAACCAAATGAAATAACCTTTCTTAATCCGCGGCTCACTATAACTAGAGGAATTAACCGCCAACTCATAACGAAGCCTTGGCTATGTAAAGCTAAAAGATCCTGAAGACCCATACTTAATTTATTTTACGGATAGTCTAAACTATAAGAGACAAAAGGATTGCTTACTTCATGACATGTAGAAAGAATACAAATGAAAAATGTCAGGGACAAAGGTGAACTATAAAGACAAATCTTTTACACACAAAAAGGAAAGAAGCCAAAACAATCAAAATAGTATCTGGACTAATTGTAACAAACTGCCTAAAGAAGAATGTTTATGATCAGAGATTTCAAGGGGAGCCCAATATAAATACCACACTATCAAAATAAGTGTGGATCATCTGGCAATCCAAGAACAACACCCTACTCTCAACACAATCATTCTCATCTTAGTCTAACTTATGGTGAATCTTGCACTGCTCACGAGCTATAACACAACCCCTGTGTTAAGTTTTGTAGCAACAATTATGTTATTTTATTGCTATCCATCTTTTAATTTGATAGAAAAGCATAATTTCAAATTTAGAGGAATAGTTAGTTGATGCTCTAATCTGGAACAATCCAATACCCAGGCTTATTGCGGGGAACATGTATGTATATTCACGCACGAGTAGGACTACAATGAGGCTCTTGAATACACAAATGCTTGGATAATGAGGGCTTTGTTAACTCTTTACTTTTTTATTTATCAAAATTATATATTTTAATTTTATTTGGTTACAAGTTCCTCATGAATGATGCATTCTATATAGCAAGAACCCTAGAGCTAATGTAGTGTGTGCTTTACATATATACCTTGAATGCCCAGATATTCTTAGCGGTTAGACAAGACAGAGAAGCATTGAAATTTATGCATAGATTAGCATGTGATGATCACACAACCACGCAACATAGCACTGGCATAATACTAGTTATAGCTATTATCCGGCAATGTAAAGATGTGTTAAAAACATGTGAACATTAAAATCATGTAAATAAAATGAGAGAAGGATTCGAAAGAATCCTTGCAGCGAAAATAGAAACTTGACCATGCTTGGATCATTTGAAGCGGTTGTCTAAAAATTTTTCTTTTTTCTTTTTAAAGTGGTTTGTCAAAAAAAACATGAACCACGTCTGAACATGATGCCTAAAAACCGCGTCAAAAAGCATCAAAAACGCAACAAAAAGCAATTTATAACCGCATCGAAAAATCCTGCATTCAAACCACGGTAAAAAATATCACCGGCTAAAAGAAGGTGCAAAGGAAACCACTCACAAACCGAATATTCAACTTTTTTTTAAACAGTTAACGTCAAGTACCACTGTTTAAATGAGTATATTGACACCACCTTTTAGAAGAAAACTCACACTGAGAAAACCCCTAGCTCAACCTAGAACAATTTTTTGCTACAGCGAAAACTCGAACTCAAAACCTTTCATTCGAGAAGTTAAGGGGGTACCATTAAGCTGTAAGCCATTTGGTAACCGAATATTCAACTTTTCAAGTAATATTATTTTTTCACTCGTAATTAATGATTGTGCCATCGTATATATAGAAATTGATAAAAAAAAAAGAGCTTAATTTCCTTAAATATTATTAAATTACCTTGCCTAAATTATCAATAAAGTGGTATGTTTAATTAGAGGTCTTCAACAAAATTTGTATCCAAATTTGAAATATCCGAATATCTGAACCCGAAATATTCGGAAGCTCGGATATCCGGAAGTTTGAATATCTAAAAATTCGTATTCCGGTCCCTGTTTTGAAAAACTTTGGATAGTTCGGATATCCATTCTATCCGAAATAGTTATTTTTCGGATAATTTGGATATTCGGATATTTTCCTATATTTCGGATATTCGAAGTATATTTTTTAAAATTTTTTAATTTTTTTTTATGAATTCGGATATTCGAATACGAAATTTCAAATATTGAAAATTACTATCCAAAATTTTCGGATATCCAAAAACAAACACCTTCTTCTCGCCGATTTTATTTTTAATTTTTTTCATGTCATAATGTCGGTTTAATGGCTTACGAAACTCAATGAGAGACGGAGAGTGACACAATGTAATTGATTATTAATTAATGAGCATACATTGGAGCTTAATGATAGCCATTTACTTCTTTATGATAGGTCTTGCGCTCAAATCTGAGGCAAAACATATTAGCTGAGACAGGCTCAGAGGATTTACTTAATTATGGTGTTACTCTTAGGGTGGGCTCGGGTGTACCCCTAGAATGTTAAATTCAAAGGAATAGTTATAATCTCATCTTGAATGTCGTCGTATCAATAATTCATGAGGATGCGCGTAGAAACTTAGTGGCACGTCACGTGCCATTAACCATTTGTTTTTTGGATTCTTGCACTATATTTAACACGAAATAGACGAAATAGGGGCTTTGCCCTTTGGATACCAAGGGGCTTTGCCCTAGTGGTACCTCTTGGCTTTTCAAATGTAATGTCATGGTTTCAAATCCATCTCAAGACGAAATAGGGGTCCTTGAGAGGTCAAGGGGTTTTTCGGTGCGGTTTCCTCCTGCGGTGGTGGGGTCTCAACAAAGGTAATAATAACTAGACTTTGGTTATATATCAATTGAAAATCAGTTGTTTACACGTTGAGATCAAATATCGTTCAAAAAAAATTAACACGAAATGAAAAAAAAAAAAGAAGGTAACACGTGACACAAAAGGTGTTTTCCTCTAATGCTCACTAGAATAGCGCAAGAGTGTGTAATGAATCTAGCATTGATATTGACAAAAATGGTAGGTGTGTGATAATAATATAGTTTGTAAATGATTAATTAGTCTTTTATACATAAAAAAATTAATTACCTTTTATAAAAACATTAAAAAAACATAATAAATAAAAAACATTCATATTAATATTAATATTTTAAATCTCATAAAAACTAATTACATTTTTAACATTATAAAGTAAAATAAAAGAGTAAACTATTTATATGATCCATATGGTTTATTTATTTAACTAGTTTTTTTCCTCCGTGTGCTGTTATTTTGATATAAACCTTAAGGCATAAATAAATTTAATGTCAAACTCATGTTACAACAACACCTACGAACCTAATAAAACCCAAAACAACATTAAAACCCCTAAAAATTTTGTTTGGGCGTAACTTTAAACCTAGTCTATCGATGTCGACATTATCCTAAATATGAAAACATGAAAAAAAAAAAATTAATCGTTACTCCACTGTAAAGCCCCAAAGTGTGCCACTTTGTAAGAATCGTCAAAACAAAAGAAATAAAAATTTATTATATTCTCATTAGAATAGTCAAACTTTTGTTACATAACAAAAAACAAAAAACTTTTGTAGCCAAAATAAAATAATCAAAAGTTTATATTCATAAAAATTTAAATCAAAAGTTTATTATGAAAACTTTTGTAGCCAAAATAAAAGTTTACTGCTCATATTAGAATAGCCAAACTTTTATAGTGAAAATAGAAAACAAAAAGCTTATACTCAAATATTTGTGCCCAAAATAAAAGTTCAAAAGTTTCATATTTAAATTAAAAGCTTAGTAATTAAACTTTTGTGGCTACAACAAAATAAATAAAGGCTTACTATTTTTCTGTTAAAAGAATCAGACTTTTGTATAGAAAACAAAAGGTTTACTATTTAAACTTTGTCCAAAACAAAATAAACAAATAAAATTTTGTGACAAAAAAAAAAGAAAAAAGAAAACAAAAGTTTACTATTGTTCTGTTTCCTGATGAAAATGAACAAAAAAAATGTTTGTTATTTAATATTTTATGGCCAAAGAGGTTGAGTGATAGTATATTAATGGTCATTGATACAAGTTAGGGTACAAAGACTCTTAATGGCTAAGAAGTGATCTTAAGTCTAAATGGCTATGAAACTACTTTTAAATCTTACATTTTGACCACTAAGACTTAAGTTTATCTCTTAGCAATTCAGATTTAAGTTTATTATTTAGCTATTAAGAAACTATAAACTATTAAAAGCTAGCCTCTTAATAACTATTAAGATTACCAAACAACCCTAAAATGTAACAAATAAAAGTATCATAGTTCAAAACTTTGTGACCAAACAAAAGGAAAAAAAAAGTTAATTGTTTATCTAAACTTTGTGACCAAAACAAAAGGAAAAAAAAGTGAACTATTATCCAATTAGTATAGCCAAACTTTTGTAGCAAAAGCAAACCGAAAAAAAGGTTATTATTTAAACTTTTGTGTCTTAAACCGATGAAATGAGTTTTACTATTAATGAAAGATGTCTTTTAATATATATATATATATATATATATATATATATATATATATATATATATATATATATATATATATATAGGATTGTGAATAAATAATAACCAAAATCTTAGATTTTTTTAACACCATTGTAAGACATATACAACACTTTTTTTATGAGTTTGCGAAAATTCATCACCGATTGAAACGTAATCGTTATAAGTTTTTCACTTACAACACTGTAACAGTTTTAGGCCTAAAACTTACAATGATATTACGTCTCAAACGGTGATTAATTTTCGAAATCTCATAAAATAAGGTGTTGTAGATGTGTTACAATGATGTTCAAAAAAATTCAAGATTTGGCTTCATCTCAACGGGTTATTTCGGGTTAATGCTTTAAGAGTGGGTTATTATTTGAACAATTTCCTATATATACACACACACACACTAGGTTATTTCCCGTGTATTACACGGATTAAATAAAAAAATATGAATAATAATTATCAATTAAAATTTAGAAAAAAAATTAAAATGATTTTTAATATAAAATACGATTACAATTTCGTATTATTTAATATTTTAAGTATTATAATAATATTATTATGTCTTTAAAACTTTTTTATAGTTTGTTTTTCCTTAAACATTGTGTTCAAATAATTGTTTTTAAAAATTTTATAATTTATACATTATTTTTTTAAAAAAAGTGTGTTTTTAATATTAATATATTTTAGTGTATTATAAAAATTTTTATTTTAAAAATACATAAAAAATATATTTAATATTTAATATTATTATTTAATGTTAGATGTATTTAATAGGAGAGTAAAGCGAGAAATGAATGTTGAGATGTTCTAAATCATGCCATGTGGCACTAAAAATCTTTATTTATTAGTATAGGTATATATATATATATATATATAGGGGAATGTTAAAAATATAACCCACTAAATATGTACTAACCCAAATAACTTTGGCAAGATGAAGCCGAATCTTGGATTTTTTTTTTGAACATCATTGTAACACATTTTCAACACCATGTTCTTTTATGAGTTTGGGCTAATTCATCACCGTTCAAAAACTTACAGTACTGTAAGTTGTAAAATATTTAAAACTTGCAGTACTGTAGCACAAAACTTATAACGATGATATTTTTTAAACGGTGATGAATTTCCACAAACTCATAAAAGAACATGGTGTTCAAAATGTGTTATAATGATTTTCAAAAAAAATCCAAGATTCGGCTTCATCTTGCCAAAGTTATTTGGGTTAGTACACATTTAGTGGGTTATTAAAAATTCCACACCCTATATATATATATATATATATATATATATATATATATATATATATATGAGACGGATCCAATATAAATGGGTTTTTTTTGGTGAGAAGGATTATTAGTCTTTGATCAAATTAATCGATGGTTAAAATTTTGTGGTCCACATTTTTGCATAAAAACTTGCGTGAGTTAAAGTTAAAAAGACATAAAAGAAATAACCTACATTTGTTGACTTTTTTGTGTGTAAATCAAGTTCCACCTTTTTTCTTAAAATATAATAACTTTTAAACGCTTAATCATTTTCTAAAAAAAATACACACCATAAAACTAAGAATTTTATTGTCTTTAATTTGAGTATGGTATTGCTATAGTTTTTTTTTTCGTTTTTTTATGCAGTCCGTAATTTTTAAGTTTGGTCCGTGATTATTGGTCTGTAATTATGCAGTTGGTACTTGATTATCCATTTAAAATGACAGTCCGTGATTATGAGTGTTAATTTACAGTCCGTGATTATGAGTGTTAATTTACAGTCCGTGATTATTGGTCCGTAATTTATCCACGTAATTCCTTTGATTATGGGTGTAAAATGACGGTCTGTAATTTTACATAGCGTGTTACACTTGGTCTGTGATTATTGGTTTGTAATTTTCCAGTACTACGGTCTGTGATTTTGCATAATGTGACATGTGATTTTGTATGACGATAATACTCTTTCTCTAGATGACACATGACACGTTCTGGTTCCTTCCTACGCTTAATACCGTTTATCCCCTTTGAACATTAACCGCCCTTATATATATATATATATATATATATATATACTAGCCTAAAATCCCGTGTATTACACGGGTTGAGTAGTAAGAAAACATAAAATTTTTAAATGTATATATAATAAAAAAAAAGAGATAATCTTTTATAAAGAAAAATCATACAAGTAAAAACCACTTAATACAAGAATTAGGGTTTGTGTTTGATTTATTGAAAACCTAAAATAAGGGGTTTCTAATTGAGTATAAAATGATTCATGTAAAAATTAGTTTTGAGTTAAGTAATAGGCGGGAAAATGAAAATTTTCGGATGCTAAAAAATTGACAAGTGTCCCATAAATATACTCCTTTATTTTTATTTTTTTTGGAACGGCTTGTACAACGACACCCAAGACGGGATTTCAACCGTCCCCTCGGATTTGACGCTCTGGGGCGTATATGACCGAGCCCACCTCAGGAGGAACCCCACAACTGGGTAAACCCCCTAACCTTGCTTCAGCAAATATGCCTCAGCCCGGATTCGAACCAAGACCTCCAATAGGGAAGTAAAGAGGGTAATCATTAGGCTAGAAGCCCTTAGTTAAATATACTCCTTTATTAGTTTAGGAAGATATATATATATATATATATATATATATATATATATATATATAGTGGTTCCTTTGTTAACCATTCCTTATTGCGTTAACCGAATAACTACATCTTATTACTTTGGGCCCCATATTAAAGTAAATCTAATGGTTTAGGTTTTCTTCTTCTTTTTTTTATTAATGTAAGTAAGCCCTACATTAATTAAAAAAGAAAAAAAAACATACAACTTTAGTGTGAGCCCAAAAGTAATAAGATGTAGTTATTCGGTTAACGCAATAAGAAAGAGTTAACATTTGATCCTCTCCATATATATATATATATATATATATATATAGTATAAGGTTTTGCTAGAAAGTCTAGAAACCATGAGAAGTGTGAGAAGGGATCTCAACCATTAGATCAATTTGTTTTGTGGTTGAGATTAATCTCGTGGTATTTTCGTAATTAATTATAAGTTAAAACCATCAGTAGGGGTAGAATAGGAAGATCTAGCAAAAAAATCTGCACATGCAAGTCACGTGCATTTTCCTCCATCTTTTTTAAACGTTCATAACTTTTTTATATGTTATTATTTTTTTAAAAAAGTTACACCATAAAATCGAGCATTTCTATATCTTTATAACGAGTATAATATTAATTGTTTAAAAAAATTAACAAAACTAGATGTTCATAAAACTTGCATTTTTATGGCGTTTTTGAAACACTACTAGCAGAACATAAAACACCACATGACATTTTATGGCGTTTTTGATATGTTTTAAGAAACTGGTTTTTTATGGTGTTTTTTCGTAGGTTAATGAAACTTAGCGTTTATGGTGTTTTTTTGAATGCTCATAAAACACTTTGATGTTTTTCACTAAATAAACAAAAATGTTAACAAATGTTTTATGGTGTTTATTTTACGCCACTTCTAAATTTTTCTCAGATAACAATATTTTATGGTGTTTTTATCTTGGAAATACACATGGTGTTTTCATTCAGCAAATGTACATGTTGTTGAATACATACATTCGTTTTATTTTGTAAATCAACGTGTTATTTTGCGAATTTTGGTGTTTTATCGTAGGTGCATGAAAACTAAACATTTTATAGTTTTTTTGATGTTCATAAAATTACTTGTTTTATAGTGTTTTTTAATGAATAAACAAAAAGAAAAATGATGATTTATGGTGTTTTTCTATATGTTTTTTCTTAAGTTCACAATTTTCTTCGAATAACAATGTTTTATGGTGTTTTATCTTTAAAATACATGCTGTGTTTTTATTCAACAAATACACATAGAAAACACCATAAAATGCCCCTATGTAAAATTATGTAGTTTAAAAACACCAAGTGCAAAATTAAGCGTTATTATTTTGTTTAGTGCTCAAAAACACCATAAAACATTTAGTTTCATCCTGCAAAAACACCATAAAGCAAAAACAACATAAAATCAAGCATAAATGTGCTTTATGGTGTTTTTCAATATATTTTATTCGATAATACCATAAAACGAAACTTAAAAAACACCAGGTTTAAACTTAAATGTTTATGGTGTTTTTTGCATTCAAAAACACCATAAAATGCTCTGTGGTGTTTTATGTTCTGCTAGTAGTGTTTAAAAACACCATAAAAACGCAAGTTTCATGAACATCTAGTTTTGTTAATTTTTTTAATATAGCAATATTATACTCGTTAAAAGGTAAAAAAACGTTTTATTTTATGGTGTAATTTTTTTAAAAAAATGTTAACGTGTATAATAGTTACGAACGTTTAAAAAAATGGATAAAGTTGCATGTGACTTGCATGTGCAACCTCCTTTTTTATTTTGACGTCTATACCCTTTAACCTAATGTACACATGTCACTTCCTTGTTGCTTCTCACACTTCTCATGGTTTTTAGCCTTCTTAAAATATCCCTCCCCTATATAGTATATATATGGAATAAATAATTTTAAAACCACTTCTTAGTGCGAAAACCGTGAAAAACCATGTAAAAAAAACGTATTTTTTTTGGAAATTTTTTTTACAGGTTTGGAACACTATTGGGCACATTTTTATAAAAAAATCAAAAAAGCGCCGACCATATATTTTTAAAAAAATATTTTATAAAACCATGTAAAATATACGTAACTCTTCGTCAGATCTGACGAAATTTTTTTACGTTTTGATACGTATGTTTTACATGGTTTTATAAAATATTTTTTTTAAATATATGGTCGGCGCTTTTTTTATTTTTTTTTATAAAAATGTGCCCAATAATGTTTTAAACCTGTAAAAAAATTTTAAAAAATACGTTTTTTTACATGATTTTTACATGGTTTACACGGTTTTCGCACTAAGAAGTGGTTTTCAAATTATCTATACCCTATATATATATTATTTTCTACTAACCGTTCAAATTTATAGCAATTCACATCCGCTGTCATCTTCAATTGAACCCTAATAACACCCCTATAACGCCTGAGAATGCCGTGTTCACCCATGATGAGCCGACCACATAGGCTTGGTAAGTCCAAATACAAATTGCCTCATGGTCAAGTGTGGAGACAGAATATAGGCCAATTGATTCAATGGTAGTTCTATAACTTTTCTTATGAGACTACCCGTAATGCTAAGACTGTATTTACTACATGTGTCCTAGTCATCACTGTCACATCAGCATTTTATTCTTTCTTTCCACATGCATTCTCTCTCCTCTTTTTAACTCCAACACATCCTTCTCACATGCATTCTCTCTCCTCTTTTACCCTTACCTTTTTTTTAAAAAAACAAAATGGTTTTAAAGAGGTGTCCCACCTCTTTTTTCTTCTTTTCTACGCACGTATTCACGTGCAAAAATAAACCCAAGTGCGGCACCTCCTTCCCTCCACTACATCCGTAGGAATGATGAGCGGCCACGTAGGCTGGTGAAGGGCGCGCTGCGGCAAGCCTGAAAGACCACATGTTAGAAGTTTTTCTCTAGACTAAATTTATTTTGGAATGAGTTACATTTTTTAGTTGAAGGTTTTCTTCTGAATATGATTGACCCTATCATAATGTTACTATCTGTTCGTCAGGGTGATCCAATTTCTAGCTTTTGCCATAAAAAAAGCGTGTCTGGGTGGAGATGAATGGATTTTTCTTAATTTTTTATGGCATTTTGTTAATTATTTTCGAATTAAGTATGATTTTAGTTATTCTTAAACCATCACTTATCATTCTATATGTTGATATAAACACTTGTCATAATCACTTGTGAAACCAAAAATATTGTTATTTTAAAAAAATCTTTTTTAATAAAATTTATAATATAGACAGAAAAGAAAATAAAAAAGATGGTTTATATAATGCTTCGTTTTAACTAATGATTAAAATTATTATAAAATAATAAAATAAGCCATAATCTAATTCTTGTAATAAAAAACCAACAAAGGAACTTAATCTAATTCTTGTAATAAAAAATCAACACAGGAAACAATGAGCTGTCATATGGGATGTGCATAATACGGGCCAATTCTGACTTGCTCCTACGGAACCAAGATCGGCGGTTAACCTAAAAAAATAACTAAGCTGTCCTGTTACAACCCGGATAGCTATTATATGGGTCGGTTCATGGTCCTAGTATTTATCACAATATCGGTCTCGGTCCGGTCCGAGTCCAAGCCCGACTACAAGAGAATGAAGCGATTGAGAATCTTCCTATATTAGTAATTGATTCCAAACAAATGTCATATGGCATTCTCATAATATTTCAAAAATAAATGTTTATATTTTTAAATATAAAACTCACAATTAATGTTATTAATGACATAATTGTTTACATAAATACACTAAATTTATATTAATAATTAAATATATAATAATAAATATCATCTATGTTTAATGTTATGTGTGTGTTAAGAACTTTTTTCATAAAATTTTATTTTTAAAATTTTTTTGTATAAAAAAGGTATACTAATATTATTAATTTTAATATAATTATTTAATATGATAAAGAATTATAAAATCACATAATTTTTATTAACAAACTCGTGTAATACACGGGCCTATAGCCTAGTTATCCTTTTTTTTTGAACGGTGAAGGTCTCAATCGTGTGAACTCACTGTTTCCAGGCCATGTGTCACACCCCGGGCCGGCGGGGTTGGATCGGAGTCCCCGTCGGGCGGAAGGTTCCCGGGGCGCGATATCGGGTGTGATAATCGGGTTGATCAGATTGTTACATAGCTTCAATGTTAAGAATCACTAAAGCACAATAAAGCATATGAATAGGATTACAAAGTTAAATTACACTGTCAATGTTTGATAATTTAACTTGGTAAACCTAACAAAAGAATCAATGTATTCTATCTTGTAAACTGTACAAGACATCCAAGAATGATTCGTATGATTAACAAAATATGTGCTTTCCAAAATCACTAGGTCCTCTAATTAGGCCGCCTAGCATGCAATCCAATAGCTTATGTTTAAACCTGTGCGTCACCTGAGAAAACATGTAAGAAAACAAAGTCAACACAATGGTTGGTGAGTTCATGTAGTTTGTGAGTTTAAATAGTTTTGGCAAAACTCCTTTAGGTAAAACCTTAACCTTATTAACTCCACATGTAATATCCAAATCGGTATGCTTATATATAGGGAATCATGAAAGGGTCAAGCCCAGACGCTATCCCACCACATACTAATATGCATATGACACTGTTATTAATAATAATTAAGCCTTTTACCTACCCATCCGTATAGATTCCCCGTCATAGTTTAAACACCTGTGTCTGTAAGTTTCCCCAATCACTAATAGTATACGTGAGTTTAGTCTGATAGTTACCGGTAAGGATAACCGGATGCCCGAAGGAATCCATTAGCAATCCAAACCAGCCCCAGTTATGATTAGCAACTCAGGGGGAGATAGAGGATTTCCAGGTCGACACAAAGTCAACTAAGGATCGCAATATCATCCTAGTTACTGATAACCCAGGTAAATAGATGTGGGAAACACTGCATGGCAAGCACTGAGAGGCCATCAGTCCATTTCCTCGATAAGACTGTGAAGAACACATGAAGGCAAGCACTGAGAGACCAACTATTGTTCTTCAAGTCCCGGCTAGGAAGAACACCTGAAGGCAAGCACTGAGAGACCAACTATTGTTCTTCCATAGCCTATAGTTTTAGCATACAAAGAGTCCAGCATTTACGTAACTTGTGCACAAGAACTAGCTTTACAACCGGTAAGGCAAGCACTGAGAGGCCAAACCGTTGTTTGAGCATGGCAATCACATAGCATTCAAGAGTTTATAGTATCCATAGGTTTAAGTATCCAAAGTATATGTATGTATGTATGCATTTAGTATCCCCATAGCCTTATAGTATCCTTAGCATTTAGAGTTTACATTAGTCTTTAGCATTAAAACCCATAGCATTAGTATTAAGCATAACCCGTAGTGTTAGTTCATAGCATAAACCCGTAGTATTAGCATTTAGTTTAACCCGTAGTCTTAGTATTAGCATAACTCATAGTATTCGCTTGAAACATGCTTTCATAGAATTAGCATCCACAATAGCATCATCAAATAGTAAATACCTTTAGCACTTGGTATTATCATATAGCTTTAGTATTAGCAAGTAGCTTATGCCTTTAGCACTTGGCATAATCAAATAGCATTGAGTTTGAATAGAGTCTTATGCCTTTAGCACTTGGCATAATCAAATAGCATTTAGTTGGAATAGAGTCTTATGCCTTTAGCACTTGGCATAATCAATAGTATGAAAGCATTTCATTAAATTTAAAACGTTTGTTTTAAAATGTATAACATGCTTCTCAGTCTCGAGTTAAAAACCAAAATAGTGTGAAAAGGGACAATGAACTCACCTGGTTGTAGTGTAGTTGACCTAGCTTAACAAGTATGCACGCGCTCTTTGTTGTGTGTAGATATAGTATTCACGCTCCTGTATTGATTTCACGTTGTTTACATTTGGTTAGTATGAGTTTATAGATCTTTGCATGCTTATGTGTAGGTGTTAGCCCTAAAGTTGGCTAGCACACATAAGACTTGGTCATGATCCCCGTTCGGTCCCGTGTATTTGTTTTATGCAATTGCCATTATGAGTTATTATCTTGTAGCCTTGAACATTAATCATATAATAATGAATTAGTTATACAATAACCTCTTGACACATAATGTTTTGAGTTTATGAAATATGTTGAACCCATGTGGACCGAACTATGTGACCAAATCATGTGTTGGGCCTCCGTGTGACAAATTGGGCCTAGGGCCGAAGCCCATGGGCCTTGAGCTTTCCTTGACTAATTAAGAGTTGTTAGGTCGAACTGAGATGTGTAGGCCAATGATATAGGTGGTTGAAATGAAATGGCCCGATCAAGTGTTACAAGGCCTAGAGTTCAAGTGGCCTTATGGGCCTCCATTGGGCCCCGAGGGTCCTATTGGGCCAGGAGTAGGCCCATTCAAGAATTGTTGGGCCCGAAGTCAAATTGAACTGTAGAACTCATGTTTGGGTCAGAATTAGGTTGTTGGCCAAGTAGATTGCAAGATGGCCTCAAGGTTAGGACATGACCGTAAGTGTGGGTCTTAGATCAAATTTTGTGGGCCATGGGCTGAATCTGCCGGGCCCAAAGAGTTTTGTCTCAGGCCTTCATTAAAATAGTTCATAAGCCAAGCTGGGCCTTGCTTACATGGGCTGAAACACTGTGGGCCTAAAGAGTTGGGCTGTTGGCCAGAATCGTGGCCTTGGGCCAAAAACAGTGGGTCTTGAGATGATTTTGCTGGGCCCCTTGGATTTTCATCCAGGCCCGAAGTATAATAGGTGTTGGGCCTATCCTGGGCCTACCAGAATGTAAATGGGCCTACTGTTGGGCCTGCACTATGGGTTGCTTTGGGTCTAATCGATTCCTGTTGGGCCATGGAGACTCCGGGGCTCAGGCCACCTTGGCCTCATGTTGGCCAGTGACTATATGCTGGTGGCCTTGGGTTGGCCGACTGATGTGACAACCGAATGGCCTTGAGTCTTAGTGATTCGGCCGAAGGAAAAATGGATGGCCAGCGAATGAAGAGTTTGTCGAATGAAGGCTTGTGCTTCGGCCGAATGGGCCATTGTCGAATGAAGGCTTGTGCTTCGGCCAAATGGGCCATTGTCGAATGAGGAGGCTGCCATTTGTCGAATGAAGGGAGTATGAGGAGGGGTCGAATGAGACTCATTCGGAGCTAGTTCCTGCGAAAGAGGGAGGGCCAACGAATGAGGTGGTTATCGAATGGAGGCTGGGGTCATTCGGCCAGGCCATTCGACCAGGAGCCTTTCGGCGGCCTGGGTGACGAGGCAGCTTCAAAATCCAAGGCCTTTGGTGTTATTTCGGTTATGGTGTGGGGTAGGGATGGTCCTAGTGGTTATTAGGTTCGAATATGAGGCTTGGGAACCGGTTAAATAGTGGGGCGACCAAAGGGGTTTGAAAACCCTAAAATCGCCCACTTTGAGCTTATTTTACCTGCGATTTAGAGGGTTTCAAGGCAGATCCCTTGTACTTTCGTGTAGAGGAGAGGAAGAGCTTCGTGTGGCTTCAAGAATGGCTCGATTTCGTTAAGAAATGAGCAAGTTATGCTTGGTCAAAGTTTGGAAATGGTGGGGTGAGTGTAAAACCGGGATTAGGGTTTCAAGAGAGAGAAGAAGGAGAAGAAAATGAGAAAGATGATCTCATTCAAGGTATTTATACCTCGGGTGAGTTCGGGTTCGTTTTCGTTGTTCGGTTCGCGTTTTCGTTACGTTTCTGGAACGTAACGCGCGTTTTTCGTAGGTTTTAAACAAAAGAATTATTTTTTAGGATGTTTAAAGATACAATTATTGTTAGAAATTATTTTAAATATCGTTCCGTTAATCTTCTGTCGTATTTTAATATTTTTAAGCGTTTATTAAATTTTGTTCACGATTTATTAAAACATTTCCATTTAATTTATTAAATGATGAGTTTCAAAATTGTAAAATAAGAATTATCTTATTTCCTTGAATTTATGATCGTTCGAATCTTTTATCGTTTTCATTTTCGTTTCGTCAGAACGCGTCGCCATCACGCGTATTCGTTCGAATCGTCATTCGAACGAACACGAAGATGGTTTTGCTTTCCGACTTTTGTTTTCTACTTTTCAGTTATTATTTCAGAACGTTAAACTATCAGAATCATTCGTACAGATCGTCACCTATACGAATAACTCATCGGTTTAGCATTCCGTAACAACAACCGTTATCGTTTCGTTTTGTTTAACCTCACATACGTTTACACATAATAACACATCAATAAGCATTAATATCACCGTTCGATGTTATCTGATGTGTTTCTGACTGTTAAACTATTACGTTTAATCAGATTTCCGAAACAATAGCATAATAGTTTACTGTTAAGCATTACGTAGTTGGCAATACATCCATAGTTTGCATAGTTTGTACCTGAGTTACTGTGCTGTTACTGTTACGTTCACTGTTCCGGCGACGTTTCCGGCACAGTTGTTACAGTCTCCCCTTGTTAGAGAAAGCCGTACCCGATAGCAATGCTTAAATTTCGGGACGAAATTTCTCTAACAAGGGGAGACTGTAACAACTGTGCCGGAAACGTCGCCGGAACAGTGAACGTAACAGTAACAGCACAGTAACTCAGGTACAAACTATGCAAACTATGGATGTATTGCCAACTACGTAATGCTTAACAGTAAACTATTATGCTATTGTTTCAGAAATCTGATTAAACGTAATAGTTTAACAGTCAGAAACACATCAGATAACATCGAACGGTGATATTAATGCTTATTGATGTGTTATTATGTGTAAACGTATGTGAGGTTAAACAAAACGAAACGATAACGGTTGTTGTTACGGAATGCTAAACCGATGAGTTATTCGTATAGGTGACGATCTGTACGAATGATTCTGATAGTTTAACGTTCTGAAATAATAACTGAAAAGTAGAAAACAAAAGTCGGAAAGCAAAACCATCTTCGTGTTCGTTCGAATGACGATTCGAACGAATACGCGTGATGGCGACGCGTTCTGACGAAACGAAAATGAAAACGATAAAAGATTCGAACGATCATAAATTCAAGGAAATAAGATAATTCTTATTTTACAATTTTGAAACTCATCATTTAATAAATTAAATGGAACTGTTTAATAAATCGTGAACAAAATTTAATAAACGCTTAAAAATATTAAAATACGACAGAAGATTAACGGAACGATATTTAAAATAATTTCTAACAATAATTGTATCTTTAAACATCCTAAAAAATAATTCTTTTGTTTGAAACCTACGAAAAACGCGCGTTACGTTCCAGAAACGTAACGAAAACGCGAACCGAACAACGAAAACGAACCCGAACTCACCCGAGGTATAAATACCTTGAATGAGATCATCTTTCTCATTTTCTTCTCCTTCTTCTCTCTCTTGAAACCCTAATCCCGGTTTTACACTCACCCCACCATTTCCAAACTTTGACCAAGCATAACTTGCTCATTTCTTAACGAAATCGAGCCATTCTTGAAGCCACAAATAAAGATAGGCCAATAAAGACCGAAGACTTTGAGTGTTGGCCAAAGCTTATGGCTAACACATACATACACACATAATCCCTATAATTCATACTAATGAGTTATAAACATCGTGAAATCAATACAGGATCGTGAAAATACACTCAAGCACAATCAAGAGCGCGTGCATTTTTGTTTAGGCTAAGTCAAACCTCAACAACTACAAGGTGAGTTCATTGTCCCTTTTCAAACATATTTGTTTTTACCTCGGGACTGAGAAGCATGTTATACATTTTAGATAAACATTGAAATGTTTTAAAGAAATACTTTTACACTTATTCTTGGTGCTTATACTGTATGCTTGACACTTATGACTTATTGTTTATACTTAAACTTCATGATTGATACTTATGCTATGAAACTTTAGGCTTAAACTTTACACTTGGTGAGGATACTATAAACTTTATTCCTAAACTATAGGCTAAAGTCTAAATGACTATGCCAGGGGCTACGTGCTTAAACTATACGCTTGATGAGTGTGCTATAAACTTTATGCTTAGACAACATACTCAATACTAAGGCTTGAAACACTGACACTAAATGCTAACACTTGATACACTCGTTTCGGAAACAAATACTATGAACGCATATTCTGAACACTAATACTTTATATCATTATTCTAAAGGTTAATTTCTTACACTCTTAATCTAGGTGTCAATTCAGTTTGTCACTTACACTTCCTTGCTTAAACTTAAACTTGGAAACTTAACTCACGGAGACTTATATGCTTAGAATTCTTAAAGCACTTAAATACTTGAAACAATTGTTCCAAACTTAGAAAAATGCTTTTAATACTATTTGATTATGCCAAGTGCTGAAGGCATAAGACACAATTCAAACTCAATACTATTTGATTATGCCAAGTGCTAAAGGCATAAGCTACTTGTTAATACTAAAGCTATGTGTTAATACCAAGTGCTAAGGGTATTTGCTATCTGATGATGCTAATGTGAATGCTTGATATACTTGGGAAGACTCATACAACAGACTGATTGACCGCCGCGTCTTGACATTAGTCAAGCCCTACTAGTCATCAGTAAAACTATGGGGATGCTTTAAACTTGTATGCTTAAGCTATAGGACATTGTAGGACAGACTGTTGACCGCCGCGTGTTGACCTAAGTGTCAACCCCTACTAGTCATCAGTGTTCCTCCTTGTCGGACATCGTAAGATCGACTGATGGCCGCCGCGTCTTGACATTGGTCAAGCCCTACTAGTCATCAGTGCTCTTCGGTGTTAAAATCATGTAAGACAGACTGATTGACCGCCGCGCCTTGACAGTGGTCAAGCCCTACTAGTCATTCAGTGTTCTTCTTGATTTAATCATCAGGACCGTTATGGATGGATGCTAAATTCCCTAGGGTATTAAGCTGTCCATAATGGTGCCTCTCAAACTTGATACTCATATACTACTTTGTGCAGGTGGAATGTTAGGTAAGACGCTTAATTATCATTAACAACAATGTCCTATGCGACTTAGTATGTGGTGGGACGTCGTCTGGGCGGGTCGTAGGCTTGACCCAGGGGTATGCCCTATATATAAGCATACCGAGTTGGATGATACAGGTGGTGTTAATGAGATTAGGGTTGTTACCTAGGGGAATACTAGAATGCTTTTGGGGGATTATCATAAACTTCTAAACAAGATGCTTGTTAAACTCATATTGAAACTAATACATACAAATAACATAGACTTGGAAACTTTGATTCAATAAACAAAAGCTACTTTTCACACACTAAAACTACATGAACTCACCAACCATTGTGTTGACCTTGTTTTCTTACATGCTTTCTCAGGTGACGCACAGGTATAAGCTAAGGTTCAGAATTTTGCATGCTAGGTAGCCCAACTAGAGGACCCAGCAGACTTTTGAAGAGCACATCTTTTGTAGTTAATACGAATCTCTTTTGATATCTTGTAAGATACAAGATAGAAACATTTGATTCTTTTAGATAGGTTTACCTGGTTAAATTATCAAACATCAACATTGTAATTTAACTTTGTAATCCTATCATAATGCTTTATTGTGCTTGAGATATTCTTAACATTGATGCTATGTAAACAATCTGATCAACCCGATTATCACTCACGATATCGCGCTCCGGGAACCTTCCGCCCGACGGGGACTCCGATCCAACCCCGCCGGCCCGACACGAACACGCGCACAATTCAATTATAACTTATGCTTATAAGTTACAATCAACGTGAAATAAATACAGGAACGTGAATACACTACAAGAACAATCAAAGAGCGCGCATCTTTTCAATTAAGCTAAGTCAACCACTTCATACATAAGGTGAGTTCATATGCCCCTTTTTCTTAATCTTTACTGATTTCAAAGCTCGGGGCTGAGAAACATGCTTAACTTTTATTTATTTAAAAGTTTACATTAACATGTTGTTTAATTCATGATTTAGATAATAATTGTTTATCTTTATTATCGTTTATCATTACATGCTTGCTTGTTTGACTTTATCATACCTGAATTAACTAGGATGCTACATGCTAACCTAGAATCATGACACTTTAACACATAGGGTAATGTGAGTTGTTAAGAACATCTCTTACAACCGTGCATATTATTCTTACACGATAGAACAACGAGGGGAAAACCATGGGATAACATGCCATTAACAATTATTAATGACAAGAATGATTATCATGATAAGGTAACTTCATGATAGCAATATCATTCACACATCACTAACATTGTGTATAAGACATGTTCTTATGACACTTTGTTAAGCTCGCTAGAACGCGCAAACATGGGATTACAGTTGATACATTCACTTGTGATATCGAGGAGGATATTACATACACACGCTTTTGGGATTGCATATCACACACATACCATCACTACTTACTAAGACTCTATTTAGAGTACATTCCCTAACCGTCAGAGTGTGTCGGTTACACAATGGTAGATCAGTTGGGTAAATCTTTAAAACTAATAACCGGGGTTTGGGGAGATCAAATGAAATCGCACCATGCACGAGAGGTGCTATTAACCATATAGATAACACTCATAAAAGCCAGGAAACATGTTTCATTTCAATAGATATCGTGGGGGGATATCTTACACACCGGGCTGATCAGAAATGACAGCTACTGAGACTACTATGTCTCTAACTAGGAACCATGAGTTGGACACTTTACACGCCGGGCTGATCAGGGGAAACAGCTACTGGAACTATTATGTTCCTATCTAGATATCGAGTATGATATCTTACACACCGGACTGGTTAGTACTGACAGTTACAGAAACTACTAAGTTTCGCTCTAGATATCGAGTGTGATATCTTACATGCCGGGCTAATCCGTAAGGAATGGCTAACAGAAACTATTATGTTTCTTTATTCAATTGTTGGTTATTCTACATGCCGGACTAATCAGTAATGATTAGTTACAGAAACTACTAAGTTTCGCTCTAGATATCGAGTATGATATCTTACATGCCGGGCTAATCCGTAAGGAATAGCTAACAGAAACGATTTCGTTTCTTATTTGTTCAATTGGGTTATATTACATGCCGGGCTAATCCGTAAGGATTTAGCTAACAGAGATTATGTCTCTTTATTCAATTATGGTTTATTTTACACACCGGCTAATTAGTAAGGATTAGTTAACAGAGATGATTTCATCTCTTACTTTATTCATTGAGTTATGTTATATGCCGACTATTCTATAAGGAATGGTCAACCGAGACGATTTCGTCTCTTTTCTTTTGACTCAGTGGATAAACATGCCAGGAAATCATGGGTGAAAGGAAATGGGTATCCATCGTTGTATTACAGGCAGTGTTGAGTGCAGTTAAGCATGTGGTGGGGTGGCGTCTGGGCTTGACCCTTTCGTATGCCCCTATATATAAGCATGCTTGACTGGATGAGACATTATCTGTACATCCAACCATGGAGAGGACATTGTGTGAAACATGGGAGTTAATCATCAATTCAATTTGTGTGATACACTATGAACATGACTGACATAAATTCAATGGTTTTTCAAATATTAAACTTATGAACTCACCAACCTAGTGTTGACTTGTTTAAATGCATGTTTTCTCAGGTGACGGACAGGTCTAGATAACAAGCATCAGTGATTAAGCTAGAGGACTCTTAGAAGACCTAGCTTATTTTTGGATGCATACATTTTGATGACATTGTGAATCTATTTTGCATATCTTGTACAGTTACAAGATAGAAACTACACGATTCTTTTGGAATAGATTTACTTAGTTAAATTATGAACACGTACTGTGTAATTTAACTTTGTAATTCTATATTATATGTCATATTAGCATTTCTCATTATTTATCATGTGCCATGTAAACAATCTGATCATTCCGATTATCATTCAAGATATCGCGCCCCGGGAACTTTCCGCCCGACGGGAAAACCCGATCCGTTCCCGCCGGCCCGGGGTGTGACAGATTGGTATCACTCCAGCGCGGCTGGCTAATCCCACATGGGTTGAGTAAGGGGAACGAAACTTCCTTATAAGAGGGAGTGGAGACCTTCTCTATTGGACGCGTTTTGGGCTTAGTTGGCTGTGGAGCACATGAAAACTCCACAGTTAAGCGTGCTCAGGTGGCAGCAATCCAGGGATGGGTGACCTCCCTGGGAAGTTTTCACCCGGGTAACCAAAAGCAAATCCGTGAGCCCGGTGGGGCAGAGCGGACAATATCCAATACGGCCGGCTGTTAGACCATGTTACCAAGGTCTAGTTACCAGGACCTCCCATGAGCCACCACAACCAACACAGAAGGAAACCCCACTAGGAAAACCCCTGAACCCCTTCAGACCCTTTTTGTTACGGGAGGGATTTGAACCCAAGACATCCCATTTGGAAAAATATTGGGGGTACCATTGAGGCAATGCCTCATTGGTTATAGCCTAGTTATCTATTATAATTTAACCTATTATTTTCATATGCCGGCCAAGGCATTCATCATCAATTATAGTTAGTTTAACTGATTTAACAAAAAGCGGAGCACATTTAATTGATTTGCTACATAATTGATCAATATTGTTAAATTTCTTAGTTTTATTTTAGATATTTATAATAACATTGCACCGATGATGATTGATGATTGAAGATAAACTAGGTTTATACCCGCCGCGCGTTGCGGCGGGTCATCACAGTACACTCCTGACAACGTGTATTATATGTCATTTGCAGAAACATAAGTTACATAGCAAAATCAAATCTATTATCACGAACTCTATACAAATTTCTTATAAAAACATAAAATCATACAAAATCCATACAAATATGTTACGAAAATAATTAAAAAAAACTGGCAATATCCTTCTCATCTGCAACCAATTGGTTGAATTAAAAAAACCCCAAATCCCTAAGCACACATCGATTTTATATGAAAACAAACAAATAACAGTTGCTTTTTTCGAACACCACCATTTGCTCACTAATCATAGAGAGAAAACCCCTAAACCCTATTTGGGTCGCCGATTTCGAATCTTGAAAATAAATACGTGGTTCACATTAACCCACATTAAAGCTGATTTGTTTATTCAAAACCAATTTTTTATTCATATTCAATGCGCACCACATTTTTATTTTCAAAATTCCAAATCAATGGTACAGATAAAGTCTAGGTGACCCATTTTACTACTCCCCTTATCTCTTTTAATAATATACCAGTATATATAATATAATATGTGGGAGTGGGTGTGTATATATAATATGTGGGAGTGTGTGCAAGAGAAAAAAAAACATGGGGCCCACAATCACTATTCCCCCCATGTCAATTTATATATAGAATAATTTTGGTTTTCTTTCTTACATTTTTTAAAAGTTAATGATTTTATATTTAAACTATATATGTTATTTTATATTGTGCATATTTACGTTTTTCATGTATGTTCGAAGATATATTTGAATTGATTTGAAAAATAAATAATTTTATATTTGAACTTAGTTTAAAAATAAATGGTCCAGCCTGACTCATTTATTAAACGACCCATTAAACCCGTTTTACCCGAGACCTGCACACTATATTATGGGGCGATTTACAAGTTTCATTTTTTCAACTTAACAGTTCCGGTCTGGTCCGGGTTTAACCCGACACACACCCCTTGTCATTGGTAATTGTGCCACACAAGTTTTTAGGTCAAGAAAATTGTTCTCACGAGTCTCTCATAAAAGATAGGTGTAGTGTTATGTGAGCATTGCATTAAGGTGACATAGCACCTTACATCTCCTCTCTTCTCACATTCACAGGGTATACTCTTGAATTTCTCAAATGAAATAAAGAAAATTAGTGAAAATCCTTTCAACAAGTCAATTTAGGGATTTTTTTTTCTCATATATGAGGTTTATTGTTGTAAAAAGATTTATTTTTGTAGCAATAAACAAACTTACGGAAGAAATTCATCAAACCAAACTAAAAGACATGAGGGCAGCTAATATCAAAATGGTACATGATCTATATATTACTCAAAACAAACGAAAAGGAAACGAAAGATGAAAGCTAAATCATGGATCAACTAAGTCTTCTCTGAGACTTTCTTAAGAATAAGAAATAATAACCTCATGTAAATAACATGTCATAAGGTTTGATCCTAATCAAAGAGATTCCATGAATATCCCATTCCAAAATTAAGCCCATGTTTAGAAAAAACCAAAATTAAGCCTATGGTGTAAAAATAATAGCAGCCCTCCAAATTTGTAAACGACCTTCCTCTAAAACAAGGCACCACAGCCACATGAGCATGGAACACTGACATTCACAGCCAACCTGAAAGAGTGGCTCAGTAGACCAATGGTTCAATAATTAGCCTTTGAAGAACCTATTCCCAAACATCTTTGCACTTGGAGAGCCAAAATAGAACAAACCAACAATGCTTTAATTTGATACTCTGGATTGTTGGTTCATATGAAGAGCAAGGAACCGTATCTATACTACTATATATAATACACTAGTGTTGAACAAATCTTATATGCTATAAACAATTTTTTTACAAAGATTTATATGTTTGGTAACAATAATTGTTGACAAAATAATAAATGATGAATACTTAAAAATAATAAATTACAAATAATAAAAATTTAAGAATTATATAATTATATTTAAGAGATTATATAATTGAAATTTTCTTATAAGAAGATTTATATATTAGATATTTAATTGTATAATTTAATTATTTAAAATCATTAATATTTAATTTAATATTAAAAGTCAATTAGTATTTAATAGGAAAGATAGGATGGAAAAAATTCTTTATGAGAAGGTGACATGTGTCCACTCTTGGCGTCTCTTGCTATACTTTTATTAGAATAAAAATATTGAAATGACACAATAGTCTTTTGCTAAAAACTCTAATTAAAAGTTTTACGACTCTTTTAACATAAAGTACAACAAAATAACTTCAAAAACCATAAACTAAAGGTTTTTTTTTTTTTTTTTACCTTTAAATTTGTCTCACATTGATAATAAAAGAAAACCATCCGAAATCTAATAAATCACTTCTTGACCTTTTTGACATATTTGGTATATCATATTTTGATTTTTAAATTATGACTTTTTTCAATATAGTTTTATTAGTTAAATTAAATATTAATATTAAATTCAAAAGTTGATTTGAAAAAAACAAGGTGGTTTAGACTTTTTAAGTCAAAATCAACAACTTAAATGTTTTATTTTTCATCTCATCACGTGGGTATTTCATTAGTATATATGTAATAAAAAGCCCACACTGATCATTAAAATCAACACTAAACAAGTCAATTTGGGAATCAACTTTATTCTACACTGAAGCTCCAATTTCTGCATGTTGTTTGAAAATAAATCTTATCTTCCCTTCTCTTCAACTACAGCATTTTTCATTATCTTTGTACATATGAAATCAAATTTTGGAGGAATCAAGACATCTTTTCATTAAATTGAGATCAATTTAGATAAGAACCAAACCAAACCAAACAATAAGAGATCAACTTCAAGACCTTAGAAAAAGCAAAACTAAACAATTATTGGTGTCACAAGAAAGACAACCACCAAATCAATCAACATCTTATTAAAGATTCACTCTCATCTGCAAACTTTAGTAAACTAAGAACAAGATTCTCACTGATCAATTTTTGATGATGATGATGATGATGACAACTCTCCTTCCAGTTCCCCATCACTGTTGTACACAAATCTTGTGTGTTTCCCAGTACCTTTTATGACGCTTATCTTGCTCATTCCCTCACACAACTCATCCACTACCACATCTTCATAATCTGCGTCATCTTTATACTCCTCACTTGTGCTTGCATTTACAAGAACAGACCATACGGATGCATTGGACTCTTGGTATGTCAGCAGAGAGTTGCAGTCGGATGATTCAGAATCATCCTCCATGAACAATGATCTTGTTATCACATTCTTCTCATTGTTTACACCCCCGTTTTCTTGATTTGATTCAGCAATAGCCTCATTAAGCATCTATATTCAAAACAACCAAATCAATAATCCTAAAGATTAAACAAACATCCATAAAGATTAAAAGATAAGAGAACCCAAATGGGGAATGCATCAAACCTGAGTAAAGTTGAAGTTTTCAGCAACAGGAGAGACAGTAAATGATTCCAAATCATTGTTGTTACTAGTGGAAAAATTGTAAAGCTGAGGAGTATTAGCAGGTGTTGGGGCAAGTAAAGCCATTGGAGAGTTCATAAAGCGTTTATACATCAGTGGATCCGGTTCGAAACAAATCTTTGAAATCACACCTTCTTCTTCCACCTTCTGCAATAGGGTTTTCACTTGACCCCTCAACAAAGTCTCTCCAGATCCAGGAGTCATGGTGTTAGAAATCATCATCCTCTTCTTTGAACATCTGGATGAAGGAGTCTTTAAACTCCCCATTGCAAGCCCAACAATCGGTGAACTGTTTGTTATATCAATCAATGCTGGTTTTTCTTTTTCTTGATGTTTATTTTTTTGTTTAGATTCATTCTCCACCCCTAAAAAAACAATTTTTAAGATCAAAAAACAAAATCCAAGTGATAAAATCACGCAAAAACGAGATTATAATGCATCAAGAACACTCACTAGATAACATGGGTATGGCATTGTCGACAGCCATAGTCAATGCTTGTGATCTTGTGATCCTTCTTGATGACAATGGAGTCTCCATTCGAAACCTTTGTGCTTCTTTGAAATCGATCAAGAAATATCACCGGAAACTTTATTTTCCTTCAAATCGAACAGGAAATTATCACAGGAACGGAAGCATAAAAAGTCGCCGGAGAATTGATTTACAGCGAAGCAAAAAAGAAATAGTGAACGATTAGGGTGGTAAGAGAGACAGATAGTTAGGGTTTTTATTTACGATTTATGGCAATTGAGGATTTTAGGGTTCTAACAACGGGAAGAAAGGGAAAATATGACCGTTGGAACAGGGGAGCGTGACTAGCCGTTGCGATTGGATTGGTTTCCATTTACATTGGGCTTAGATTATGGGCATGTAAGCTTCAAGCCCAAAATTATTTCAGCAAATTTATTTTAAATGTTCAATTTACGGATATTTTTAAAGTAAATAATAAATGATTATTTAGCTATAATTTTAAGATACGAGGAATTATATATATATATATATATATATATCCTTCTAAACTTATATATATATTTAATAAAAAATTTAATGCATAATTATGTAATTTTATAAGTTCAGGCTGAAAGAGATCAACTTTGAAGGATGTTAGGACTTGGGTTCATCTTACCACTAAATCATTAAACAAACATTATTTTAAAATAAAGATTGCGCATACATGGGTAAACTTTTAATTGCCCTTTTGTATAAAGAATATATTATATTTCTTGTTATACCAAACTTCTTTATATATTTGTGCTCCTTTTGAAAGATAAAATATTCAATGTTCAAATTTATCGTTTTCTATTTTTTAATTCTTAAATTAACCTTATACCCTTCCGATGCGGACTTATTTTGAATTTTATAGTCAAATAAAACTAATAGTTTTTGAATTTTATTTTTTGGAAGCATGTTAGCGATGACTATGGTTGCAAATATTTCGATTCGCCATTGAAATCTTAGCGAAATGGGGAATTGGTTGTTCAAAACCAAACATGCTAAATCTATCAAAAGTTAGATATAATGAAAAGTTATTACAATTTTTGTTAACTTTTTACCATATTCCTTTATTTTTTTAAACGATCTTAACTTTTATATATAATATTATTCAAAAAAAACAAAATTACATCATAAAAAATTAGTGTTTGTTGATCCTTAAAAAGAGTATGATATAATTATATAAAAAATTTAAAAATATTACATTTTCTAGGTCATTGTATGTCTTTTTGTCTTGCTTTTTGTTTTTTATTCGTTTTGTATGCTAATATTTTTTTAAAATGATGACTTTTGAAAAACATAAATGTGAAAAAAAATACAAGTATACACTTTTATTATGTAAAACACAATGATGTATAAGAAACTATGTCTAATGCATAAAACACAATGAAAAATTATACAAAATAATATAAAATATAGAATATAATGATAAATACATATAAAATAATAACTTGGAATATGTGATTTTTTTAATATATTAAGTTATAAAAAATGGTGAAATAAAATAACTGTTTACTTTTAATATGTAAACCATAAAAAATAACTAAAAAATATTTAATATGCAAAACAAAATGATAAATATATATTACACAATGACTTGAACGTAGCACACATGATCAAAATATTATTCTTTAAAAATTAAGATGCTTATAACACAATAACATAAAATATATGTTTTCTAAAATGATGAGTTATGATAAACATAATAATAAATAACACAACTACGCACTTCTAATGTTTAAAACATAAAGATTAAATAATAAAAAAATTTAATTAATATATAAAAAATGATGATAAAATAACACAAAATTATTTAAAATGTAAAATATAATGATAAAGATACATTACACAAGTACCTAAGACATAAAATAACCAAAGTGCTTTTTGTATAAAAGTTCAAAAATTTCACAAATGTCAACTCTATAAATCATTCTTATTGTTATTATTATTATTATTATTATTATTTTTTACAATTTACTAGAATCATATACAACCAATTTGATTAGGTTAGTTAAATAGACTAACCTAATTTCATTATTTGTTTCTGGGAAAATGTTATATAAACATAATCAACTTTTGATTTTGTTCCAATTAAGTCACCGGAACTTTGTTTTGTTTCAATTAGGTAACTTAAGTTTAATTTATGTTCTAATACTAGATAAAAATCCTGGATAACAGGTAATCTTGATTCCTTTAGGCTTTATAAGTGATTTTTTAGATGATTTTAGGATCCGTTTGAAGGTTTTAGACGTATTTTAGTCTCATTTGGGCATTTTGTATTTTTTTTTCTAGTCAACTAAATACTTTTAAATTTATTAAATAAATTCACAAAATTTTTTAATTTTTTAAAAATTTTTGCAATTTTAAAAATATTTTGAGATTTTTTTTTCAAAATCCATGTTATTTTCGAGTTATCATACAACAAAAATAAAAAATGAAAATAAAAAAATTATGGTTACAAGTTATATAATTCACATATCTAAGATTGAAACATAAAATAAACTTAAGTTATCATATTGGAACAAAACAAAGTTTGAGTGACTTGATTATAATAAAATTAAAACTTGGTTATGTTTCTACAAAATTGCCCCTTTGTTTCTTACATAACCTTAATACGTACTTTTTGAAAATATAAGTCGTGTATGCTTAATAAACATATATGTTGCAAATATTTGAAATACAAACTATTTCTAGAAATTGACATCTTGACTTTCTTATGATCACAAGAGGGTTATGAGGAAAAAAGGTTGTACAAATGGATTCATCACCCATGTCACTGGTGGCGGCTTCTAATTTTTGAAATTAAGCATAATTATAAGACGAGATTAAAAAATGTTTTCAGATGTCGTCCATGATAGGGTGATTCCTGTCATGTGGCTGCTACCTCAATAACATCGCCCATGACTGATCGAGGCGACACTTATTATGTGACCCTTCCATGTGTTCATGAAAGGAAAAAGTAGATATCACTATTTTACACATGTTTGATGTGTGATATGTTTAAGTGTATTATTATTTTGCGAAAATTATAAAGTGTACTATTATTTTTACCATACGCTTATTATAATTTTACCATATGCGTATTTTTATTTTAAATATATTGTACCATTATTTTAAATATATATAGTCAGTGTGCCAAGTTTACATATAGTTTTTATGCAAAACATTTTTAAAATATAAAGTGAAATAATAAAAAAATATCATTAAGATAAAGATTTAAATTTTCATAAGATAAAAATTAAAAGCTTATAAATAATGCTGACCACACCTAAATTTTAAAAATACATAAGAAACTACATTTAAATTGTTAGGTTTTCCTTGCACATTTCACATGTATCGTTAGATCTTTTTTTCTAACAGCGAATTTTTAAACTGATCATCAGTCCGTTTTTAAGAGTATTCAAATCATCGACCTTAATAAAAGCAAAATTTTACCTCCATTGAGTTTATGATTTGAACCTACCCCCATCTGCCTTCAACTCATAATCATGCTTTTTTTTTGCTAACTTTAATGTTGCAATATAAATAGGTTTTGAGGTATAACAAAGGAGGGGTTATCTACACACCCCAAAATGTAGTGGCCACTACGGGGCGTTTTGACCACATACTGACAACCTTAAACGAGTCTGACATTCTGTTGTCAGTTGTCGGACCTATACGCCACGTAGTGACCACTACGAGGCGTATAGGGTTAAAAAATTAAATTCGGCAGTTTTGGGTGTTTGAGTATGTTTTGGGGGGTTTGAATATGTTTTTGGGTGTAAAAATATAGTTGTTTTGTTAAAAAATTAAAAATATAATAGTTTTGTTTAAAAATTATTTTTTATATTTTGCGACGTATCTCTCGTTACGTTTATACTTTACGACGACGTATCTCTCGTACGGTAAAAATTTTAGTTACTTTTATAAACGCATGTTTTTTTGTTTGTAAAAATCTAATAGTTTTTTGTTTAAAACTTGTTTTTTATGACAAAAGAAAATCTCCTCCACGACATTTGTTTCGGAGTTTTCGCGAGTATAGTATACGTAATTCTTAGCATGCAGCAGGTTCTCTAAGACCTGCATTGGGGTTGATCCGACTTTTTGTTTATTTTTAAATTTTTGTTGCACATTGTATACGTCTCTACGGATGGAGACGTTGTCGGGATTCTGCTTCTTTGGGCTGGAAAGTATGTTGCGTGGCTCCATGTGTTGCTCAGTCAGATGATGTACCATGTTTTGTTCCTGCTCGGACAATCTCCTAACAAACGGGTGCCCCTCAAGATTTTGAGCACGTTCATGGTTGTGTTTGTCGTTTCTGACCTGAAGCTTCCAACCATAAGAATAATTGTCGTATATCCCTATTAATTTAAAAGGACACCTATTTTTTTGCTACCGGTACGTCTTAAGATGGCCGTACTATTGTGTTCACCACCACGATCACACACAAGCCAGATTGTGTTGACCTCATCGGTCCCCTTCTTTTTCTTAGATCGTCCGGTAACCACGACGTATCCATTATCAAGGGCTCTACTTTTCACCCATGCCATCAGCTCTTCCACAAAAATGAATATCTGAAAACAATGTTGACATTAAACTAATGTTTATCTAACTAAAAACAAGTGAAAAATATATTACTTTATTGGTATTCCAGTCCATATTTTGGTATACAACGTCAGCTTCTTCCTTTTTAACCGCAACTTAGGGTGGGTGTGATTGTTCACCAGCGTAACATTCCCTGTTAACGTCTTCATCAACGCAAGGTTCCTGATTCAAATCAAACTGCCAGTACGAAGTTTGACCCGCAACCTCTTCGTTAAGATCTGGCAATACTGGTTTATTTGTGGCCTTAGACGATTGCACACCAGTCTCATCCTTAAAAACATTATGATTAGTTTGTCATTTGATTAATAATAAAAACAACTAAATACAGTTTCATACCTGATAAGTTTCAGCCACACGCGAAACGTCGGAATATTGACCGAAGAAAAACTCTCCGTCCCACCAAGACATCTTTCAAATCAAAAATATGGGTGTAGAATGTAGATATTCTAATAAACGAAACAAGAGAAACTCGATCAACTATACGTCAAGTGATTCGAGGGAACGTTTGATATTGTAACGCAATATGTGTGTATATATGGACGATGAATTCGTAAGTTACAAACTATTTGTCACGTTTTAAACATTAAATGCCACGTAGTGGTCAGTACGGGGCGTTTAGGGTATCCCTAAACGCCCCGTAGTGACCACTACGTGGCGTTTGGGTCTAATCAACTGACAATGTCGGAGCTTTTTCAGAACATTGTACCAATACGCCTCGTAGTGACCACTACGGGGCGTTTAGGTCTAATCATTACCCCTGTCGTTTGACCAAGATAGCACAAGCCGTATCAAAACGCCTCGCAGTGGCCACTATGGGGCGTATGTGAGGTGTGCAGACATGCTTTTAGGGTGTAAGTTTAATACCACCCTATAACAAATGTTTAATTTTTATATTCGTTTCATTAGTTATTGAGTCATGATTAATTGCAAAATAACTGTGTGCTATTTGGACTCAAAAAACTAGAAGGAGAAAATATTCTTTCTAAAATTTTACTTTAATTAAGATGTTAATCTTGTTTGTAAAACTCTTTTTGGATCTTAAGTATAATTAAAATAAATAATAGATAAAGAGTTCAAGCTATAAATGTGACAAAAATAGAGCTTCAAGTTGGCATTAACAAAGCAAATCTACGCCAATAAATAGTGTGACAATACAACACTATGTCAATATAGTCCTCACCAATAAATGAACTCACAAACAAATAACTACTACAACACTATAAACCCCTCACAATTCATTTCAAAATAATGAATTAAGTATATCAATATAACATAAATAATTTTTATGGTATGATAACGAGAGTCCCTTATGGAATCATCGTTTTTATATAAAAATCTTGATTTCTTCAAGTAAGTTTTTATTATTGTTGTTGTTGTTGTTATCATTATCATTATCATTATTATTTTTATTATTATTATTATTATTATTATTATTATTATTATTATTATCATTATCATCATTATTTTGATGATTGATTATAACTAACTGATTGAATGATCCACTCATGAAACTTATAATACCTTGTTCTTTTTGCTCAACTTTGATCTTTAGTATCTTCTTTATTTTGATCTTTGAAGTATGAAGAAATTAAGATAGATATGCTTTAAATGTGTGCATGTAATTGTTAGAGCAAAAGAGAAGTAGATAAATGATGCATAAGACCTCTAATTTATAGACCAAAATAAAAAAAAACAAAGGACGCATCATGTGAAATTTTGTTCACTTTTATTCTTTAATTTTGACAAATGATCCCATGGTATGTGTAGATCACATCACCTTTTCTTTTGTTTTGAACATTATGTGAAATTTTGTTCACTTTTATTGTTTAATTTTGAGAGATTATAACCATGTTAGCTAGTTTCCAAAAGCTTAATTTGACACTATCATTTCACCCATGAGTTTACATAAAAATGAGTTAGTTGCTTTTGTTTTATCAAAGCTTAATTTGACCATGTCACTTCACACATGAGTATAGATCTTCTTGTATCTTCACTGCATGATCTTAACGAAAGACTTATCAAAAGATGAATTATTCTTGTAAGTCTTAAATTAAATTTCAAAAATACTATTTTAAAAACGATTTTGCTTAAGTAAAACTTGTATAATTTTTATAAAATGTGTTTTGTGTAATGATAATCTTTGAACTTTGTTATGTTAGTTTTTTAATTGGGTGGAATTTTGTGTGAGACGAGTTCTATATTTTTTTTTTACTATAATTAAATGTGTATAAATTAGAAAAAAAAATTATTTTAATGAATGATAAGTTTTTTCTATATTATTTGTTGGACTTATGTTTGTTTTCCCTGTTTTAGATTTTACGATTAAGCACAACTCTTTTTTTGTATGACGGCCACGTTTACGACTCTTTAGGCTTTTATATCGAGGTGACAATTATTGTAACGTGTTTTTATATTTGCATTTTAATATATGTGATTATGTCTTCGTTCTGGCATTCACAATTGTAGCTAAATTTTTGACGCAATGTGCGGGGAAACACACTTGTAAAAAAAGACAAAAACAAAATTTTGTTAAGCCGTGTATTGAAGCGATACATGATCAGTGATGATAGGACATGAGGTTAGTTGGGCCTCCAACGACTTTTGACAGTTTACTAAAGACCGAGTCTTAACACTCACTTGCCACACGTACACCGACACGGATACAAAAGACCACGGCTTCCTCATGTGATCTGATGTGATGTTTTTACATGCACAAATACTCAATGTTTTAAAAACCGTTTCGCTTCGCCAGTTCGAACGGTTCAACCGCCTGCTCCTTACTAATTTAGTACGAAATTCTTCAGTATTATGCAGGTTTCTTCGATCGATCGTGCCGGCGGTTTAGTCCGGTTTTACCGGTATTTCCGGTTTAAAAAAACACAAAATTCCGGCTTTAAGCGATCGTAAACTTGATGCGTTTAACACGTCATATGCACTTCTATTTAAAAGAATTTTATTAGAATTTGAGTACTTTTACATTGTTTTGAATGAATTTGAGTATATTTTTTGAATTGTTTTTGGATGAATTTGTATACTTTTTGAAAACTTATTTAAGTATAAGTTGTATTTCTATATAATTTAATAGTGAATAATTTGTCCGGTTGAACCATCCGGTACAACCCGGTTCAACCGGTTGAATCATTTTTTAGCCAAATCCGATGCACATAAATTACCGGTTTTTAAATCATTGCAAACACTTCAGTTTTACAAAATAGAAAGAATTTAGGATTCTTAGACCAAAAGATTGTTAATAATAAAATTATTTACCAAAATGGTGATATAGGAAAACTATTTACCAAACTAGTGTTTTAATCATTTGTTAGTTTCTCATTTCTAATTTCATTGAAGAACTTTCATTAATTAAATATTTTGTGTTTTATTTATTTTATTAACCAAACTTATAATTTTCTAACGTTTTATATATTTATAAAATGATTAAAATAAGATTAATATTTATTCTTATTATTTTATGATAGAACAGTATTAACGAAATATATTTATTATTGTAAAATATATTATTAGACAATAAATATTTTCCGTTAATATATTTATGCAATGTATCAACTAAATAATTACAAGATATTTTCTAGTAATATACATTGCAATAATAATATATTATGGTAATAATCCCACAACTAATAAATGATTCCAAATAAATGTCACATGGCATTCCCACATCCACTTTCTTATTTAATTTAAATGATAATTAAATAAAAACATTCTTTTATTTATAAAATTATATGTAAGGAATGTTTAATTAAAAATTTTTTCTAATTAATTTAGTATTGTGTTAAATCATATTAATATTATTTTTCTTATATAACAAAACCATGCGTTTTGTTTTATTTTAAATTGAAACAAAGTCAAAGTAGTACAACTAATAAAAAAGTTATAAATTTGTCCTTATCTTATATTATGGTGAAAATGGCTATCATATTCTTTTTAATAAATGTTTTTTAAAAACCACTTCTTAGTGTGAAAACTATGAAAATCACGTAAAAATCATGTAAAAAAGTTTTTATTCTGAATTTTTTTACAGATTTGTAACATTAATTGACATATTTTTATAGAAAAAGAAAAATAAAAAACATTGAGTAAATTTTAAAAAATATTTTCTAAACCCACTTAAGACATACGTAACGTTGCGCTTAGATGTTACGTATGTTTTACATGGGTTTACAAAATATTTTTTTAAAAATAATTACTCGGCGTTTTTAATTTTTTTTTAAATGTGAGAATTAATGTTATAAACCTGTAAAAAAAAAAAAGAAAAAAGAACGTTTTTTACATTATTTTTACGTAGTTTTCACACTAAGAAATGATTTTCGAATTATCTTTCTCTCTCTCTCTCTCCCACACACACATATAGGAATTGTATCTTGTGAAAATCCGATTTTAGAGAGAATACCTTTAAACCTTATCTCGACCATTGATTTGAAATCTTAAAAATAAATACGTGTTCCACATTAAACCTGAATAAACAAATAAGTTTTGAATAAACAAATCAATTTTAATATGGGTTAAGTGACAGTTTCCTATGGTTACATTGAATTCTGATGATTGCTTGATTGTTTTTGACGGTTACAACGGTTTCTAATGATTACAGGGGTGACGGCTACATTGGTTTAAGAGGTTACGTGACATTTTCCAATGTTATTTCCATGTTAGTTATTTTATTTGTTTCGTGAAACTTTTAATTAAGATGGATTTTTTTCCTACTTTACAAGCTATATTTTAATAAATTAAAGCGATGTTTTCTAGAACATATATAACTTAATCTATATTTAAATACTATTTAATAAAAGAGTAAAAATTTTGTCATTTGTCATATTTTTACATCACTATTGACACTTTTAATTTCATTATCATTCCATTTAATTATTTATCCTATTAAATAACTATATTTTCTCCCTTATTAAATAAATTATTTCTATAATTAAATAATTATAATACTAATATATTATTTATCTTTTTATTATAAAATACACTTGAAATTTTTTTACAACCTACGGAATTTTCTAAAATTATTTTTTTTTTTAAATAAGAAATATTTTATTTTCAAAAAACAAAATTTATGTAAAAAACAAGTTATCTTAAAAATGATTTTTTAAAAATAAAATATACTATAAACCAGAGTTTTTAAACAATGAGATTTTTGTAAACAAATGACCTTTTTAATTGACGCTATTTAATTTTAAAAAAAATCAGTAATAAAAATGATAGATAAAGTTACATTTTTGATCCATTATGTTTAACACTATTTTTATATTAGGTCGTTTAACTTTAATACTTACAAAAATTATATTTTTATTTTATAAAAATTAGTTTATAATATAATATAAACTGAAGGTTTTAACGTAAGTTATTTCAAAGACATCAATTGTTACATATCATAAGATTATATATCACTTATATAGTGATTAAAGTTTTTAATTATCTTTTTATTACATAAAATTTTATTGATATGTAAATTAATCACTTTATATCCAAATATCATTTTGTAATTGACAAATTTTCATTACTAACTATTTAATATTTAATATTCTATGTTAAATCCGTGTAATACACGGGTTAATAACTTAGTAGAGTAATAAGATTGTAACATTAAAGTATCTTGTCGCTGGAGATATATAAAACTAGGGGATATATATAAAACTAGTTACTTACTTTTTAAAGCTTTTTACATTGGAAAAATATGTTAATGTTAGAGATGATAAAAGTAAGCAGGTATGTAAAAAATATATAAAAAAACAGTATACATTTTTTTTCTGTACAGCTAACGCCAAAATTGTTGATATACTCAAACCCATAATTAACTGACTCAAGCAACAAGTCCTTTCGAAAGACATGTTCATACATGTACAAGTAGTTGTAAATCATACATAATAGAAGCAGTTTGAAATCACCATTGCCTTTTATTTTCCATGTTTAATCAAATTAAAAACAAAATATCATCTTTTAATCTTATATTTACTTAATTTTTTTTGAAGTGTTTGCTTATTAAAAAAAAAAAAAAAAGAAGGCTAAATCATTTATTTTTAATTGATCTCTATCGAAGGCACATGTGCATTTCAACTAATGAAATTGCTGTTTGTATAAAACATCTACTCTTAGATCAGGTTATGATTAACGTAACAAGTCTTCAAAAGGTTGACGCTTTTTTCCTTCCGATTCCGTATCCATGTTGCTAGTTTTGTCATACTCGTTCAAAAACTAAATAACATCATAAATACTTAAAAAAATATTAAAAGCTTATAAAATTGTAAAAGCATTAAAAAAAATATAATTAACGTTTAAACAAATATAGTAACGCTTAATTTTAGAGTTTAAATAAAAAAACTGGCGATAAGGTTCAAGCGGTCTAGCTAGTTCAATGGGTAGTGCTCCAGACACCTTATTTTGGACCGGTTATTCCACCGGTTCCTAGTATGAGTGTTCAAAAAATCCAAAATCCGATTCCTAGCAAGGAGGCATTATCCCCTCAACCTGGTTGAGCATAGCAGGGCAAAAGGGATGCATGTAACACCCGGCCCCGTCTACAATCAATATTGTCCGCTTTGTTCACTCGAAGCTCATGGTTTTGCCTTCGGTTGCCCGGGTGAAAACTTCCCAGGGAGGTCACCCATTCCTGGATTGCTGCAACCCGAGCACGCTAAACTGTGGATTTTTCATGTGCTCCACAGCCAGTTAAGCCGAAAACACGCTGGTGATGTAAGAAGCAGATCGTTACTAATGAGTCAGGAATCTCTCCTGTTCACGGACGATGTGGGATTGCCTAGAATGTTATAATGCCCTGACAGAACTAACACGACAACTAACGGTCAAGGATCTGCTTGGCAGATCTGCAAAGGGAATGAAATAAGGGAGATTTATGAGAGAAAAATAGGATCGTTCCAATTTGGTGAAAGGGCATTCCGTCTATGTGCTTTGGGATGGTGATATGCCTTAGAAAATTGGAAACCTACGGTAAAGTCAACTTTAACATATAAATGGCAAAATCACAACTTCCAAGGCAAGGAAGGACTTCACAAATAGGATTAACACCCACAAATAGGAGGGTGGCAATTTGGAAGCATCATTATAAATATAGAGCTGGGTGTCACACCCCCAAATTCCCATTCGTGGTGTCAGTCTACGTGGGTGTGACGTGGCCAGGACCACAGCTCATGGTTATATTGAACGACTCTATATGAGTTAACTCAATCATACAGTTTGTAAAATAAGACTAGTTTCATAAGTTTAGCAGCGCAAAAGTTCATCATTAAAGCAGCGGAAATAAGTAATCAGAACTACACTGTTAACATCGTTTAAAATGACAAAAATCAAAACATAAGCCTAGGATTAGAGTCTATATGTATGCAGACTCTCTTGTGCATCTCCATGTGCCTCCTAGCTCATGCTGTTCAGTTACCTGAGAATACATGCTAAAGTGTGTCAACATAAAGTTGGTGAGTTCACAGGTTTAAGTATTGGAAAACAGTAAAACAGTTATATATACTGGGTATGCTAAATAGTTTTGTTGGATCTACGATCCGTAGAGTGTGTCATGTCATCTTACCGAAACTCGACTGTTTCCATCTGCCTCTGCGGGTCATCGCGGAACCCGACATCAACATCGATATTACACTCGTTATGACCGCAGTCAACGTTGTTGCCGAGTGGGGCTAGTCAAACCCAGTAGTACTACGTAATAACGACTCGTTTGTACACAACTAACGGTAAAGGTGGAGAGGACTTGTTGCGATAATAGTACACTCAAAGTAGTTTTACGGCATACCAGTCATATATCTAAAACAGTGGCATAGCATTCTCACCCCAAAAGATTAGTAAAGCAATTATGAGTAAAAGTGGGGCTGTAAACTCACCTGAGTTGTGTAATGCGTTTGCTCAACAAAATAGTGTAGCTCGCCGGCTAGTAGTCACCTATATCACATAGGTACTATGAGTTCGTGTTTGCGTAAGTGGGTCTCACCGGACCGTGTTAGTGTTCAACAACACTAAGTGGTTATGTGGGTCGAGTTGACCGTGTTTGACCGTATCGATCGTGCTTGACCTAACGACCCGTTGGTGACGGTTTGGATCAAGTGCTCGGGTATTGCGCGGTTTAGTGTCGTGTGAGGTGTACGGATACCAAAATCATTCCTATGAGGAAACTTACTATTTATAGTAAGTTCCTATTTTAGGAAAGTTTCCACATTAGGCAAGTCATGCATTAAATCACATCCCGATTATTCTAGCATGCATATTTATCCTAAATGAGCATGTTATCAAATAGCACTTCGTTACACATAGCCGGTTTAACATAGTTTGCACGTAAAAGTTTCTATATTTAGAAAGTTTCTAAAATAAGCATATTTCATCAAGTTTAACAACCAACATAATCTACTATCATTATCTTAGTCCTAAATAACCCTTTAATCATGATCATTACAACTAACATGTGACAAATCATTAACTTAGCAAAATAAAGTTACTATATTTAGTAACTTATGATAATAACACAAAATTAAGTCACCCAATAACATATTCTTTTCCATATCATCATATAATCACTAAATAAACATGTTAGACTCATAACATTATCATACATATCATTCATTTGCAAACTTTTGATAAAAAGTTACTATTTATAGTAACATTTATAAAAATCATGACTTTGACCATTCTAAACATTTCTATGCATCAAATAACTATCATATTAACTCTTGAACATCATTTTATACATATCTTATAGTTCTAAACATTCCAATGTGGTCATTTCATCAAGAATGCACATTTTGTAACAATAAAGTTACTATTTATAGTAACTATCATGTTTTTGACATTTCTTGACCATAATCAACCATTCTAATCATGTAGAACATCTCATACATCAATTCTAACAACATCTCATCACCCAATATCAAGCCAACATACTTAGATCATCCATGCATGCACTCAAAAGTGCCTATTTCATGATATAACCAACAAATCATTATCATATTCAACACAAATCATCTTAGATCATTCCCAATACATCAAATCATTAACAATAACATCAATATTAGACCTAACATCACAAAATTTCGTGTTCAAGGTGGTGATGGTGATGCATGTGTTTGATTCACATTGCATGTGTGTGTACAAGTGCTAAAATCTCGATATAGTGTTAGAACTACCTCAATAGAGCTCAAGTAAGTTGAAATGAAGCTGGAACAGAGGTGGAAGACTTCAAGAACTCCTGAGATTTCCTTCACAGCAGCTCCAAGTCGTTCAAAGTAGTGATTGATGGCTTCTAGTTCACCTCAAGTCTCCTTAAGCCTCAATGATGCTTCTCTTATGATGATAATGGCTCCTTCTGGTGCAATATGGTTGTAACAGAGTGTGAAAGGTCGAGAAAAGTGTTTTCAGTCGAGAGAAATCGGTGAAGGGGTAAACAGAATGATTAATCTGGGTTTTATAAAGATTCTGCGTAACTGGGCTCGTCGCGTACCGCGACACCGCCCAAAAATCATCTCCGCGTATCGCGGCGATTAAAATAATCATCTGGTTCCCGAATCACGTCGCGTACCGCGGAGGTGGAAGATGATTGGTCGTCGCGTACCGCGACGTTTTTCGGAGAATTCAAATTCTCCCGCCCAGGCTTCGCGTACCGCGAAAGCCCAATTGGGTGCCCATCGCGTACCGCGATGGGTCCCGGCTGAGCCCAATAAGCCCATCTTCATAGTTTTGAAGCGAATTTCTCGTATTTCTCGAATACGATCATCGTTTCTCGACACTTAAGCGTTGTTCTACTAACTTAGGTTCTCTGGAACCTAATTGTGCAGTGAAAGTGTACTGTGGTTTGATCCGTTCACCAACGTTCGTCATTCAAGACACGTGCAAGTTTTGTGCGATAATTCATCGAATTATCGGTGTGTTTGGTCTGTTGTGCCACGTGTCACACTAAATACAAATATTCTAGTGCCACGTATGAAATAATAATACACATTATTATTAAAATAAAATAAATGCTGACCTGGAAATCGCGAGGTGTCACACTGGGAGACTAGCCGGGGAAAAAAAATCTCATTTACAACATTTGTCTTACACCTATACCTACAACTCTGACAATATCTCTAAAGCCTCAACCTTAATCTTAGAGCGGAGTCTTGACCACAAGACCCCTTCTACACAACATCTAACTTCCACACTTTCTTTCATCAGCATCTTACATACATAACATATTGCCTTAGGAGACTCTCATGAGTTTTATGGCTTATCTTTATATACTTGCTTACATGTTTATATGTTATACATTTTATCATCTTATATAGATTACTGGCTTGAGCGTCGGAGTGTTCTTGGGGGTAATCCCCTTGGGCCCTCTAACATAGATCTTCTATGTTGTAACAGTTAGGATCCATGTTGGGGATAGCTAGGGTCGGTCCAACCAGATGGGAAGACCCAACTGGACATGATTGTAGTAACAATTTACTTATTTATCTACTATACTAGTAACTCTAAGGGCATTGGTTGTTTATGTACAAACATGTACCTTATACAACTGTCAAATAAGGGCATTAACACCCACACTCTTCTTCCAGATGCCTACACGTCAAACATTGTGTTATAGGTGTCGACACCCGTCTAGCAAGCAAGTCAGATTATTTAATTATTTTTAAGAAATTAAAGTCGTCCATCCACCCAAACCTAATTTAAAAGGGAGTGCTCAGCGACATCACTGTATGTATGTTTGAGCACATGTATACATACGTGCAGCGCCCATATGGACATACCAATGTATTTATAGAGGTGTGCATCTATACATGTACTGGCACATAACTCACACGTATGGACAGAAGTATGTAAATTAGTTTTAGACGCCCGTAAATGTTTATGGTCGCTAGCGCCTTAGATACACCTCTAATTAAACTGGACATCATGACATGATAATTAAAGTGTAGCCATCTCAGAGGAGAGTGTGAACATTAGAGCTTGCATATGACAGAATGTCAAATGATTTATTTTAACTGGTCTGATATACATACAAGAATCAGCATGGGTGAAATTGAAAAATAACATTTTATGGTCAAATAAATTCTCTCACTCACGAAATACACACTACTTTGGTCTACGGTTCACCAAGAAACTTAAAAATCTACGCTGACCACCATCTCCCCTCTTTCCACCAACCTGCTCAAAACTTTCCTCTTTCTTATTTAATTAATCTCAATTATTTCCAGTTCTTGATTTCTTGTCTGGTTCTCACTATTTTCTCTTATGTATTTAACATCCAACCCATTGTTTCCCTAATTTCCTACACATGAAAAGAATCATACAACAAGACCTTTGCCAAAGATCCTGTCTTTTTGATTCGTCTTCATCATGGGTGCCTGTTTTTCAACCACCAAGATCAGTGGTTCCAGCAGCAACACTCCATCATCCACCACCACCACCACCACCACCGTCGTCCACCAGCAGCCCCATCGCCGGACAACAACAGCCGCCAGTAAGAATGATGGAGGTTGTTCTAATGTCAATTCCCATAAAACCAAAGACAGCCATAAGAATCAACAACATAGGACCCAACAGCAGCAACTTAACAACAACAAGAACAAGATGAAAATCAAGGCTACCACAAGGCACCAGAATGGAGTGGTCTCTTGTGGAAAAAGAACTGATTTTGGGTATCTTAAGGATTTTGATCAGAGGTATTCAATTGGGAAATTGTTGGGCCATGGTCAATTTGGGTATACGTATGTTGCTACTGATAAAGTTAATGGAGATCGTGTAGCAGTCAAGAAAATTGACAAAAATAAGGCAAGTTTTGAATATTTTTATCCCCTTTTTAATTTTGTTGTGATTGTTGGCAGAAAAATGTAAGCTGCTGATCATATACACAACTTGCGGAGATAGTCAAAGTATAGGGTTTAGATCAAGAGTCATATGACTAACTTTCATTAATTTTAATATCTATCCTTCCCCTATGAAATGAAAAGTGGGAATATACTGGGTGGGTAAGGTTGTCGTTGTTGTGGATCCTTTACTTGTGTAAATTAACAAGAGTGTTACTGTGTATGTGTTTTGTTTGGAAATTCTGAGGTTAAGAATATTGCCTGATGAGTTTCTGCAATATTTCAACTTTGAAACCAAACTTTCTAACAAAATCATTTCACCCTGTGAGCAAGTCTGTCTTATATCTTTCTAATGCTTTGTTTCTTCCATCAAAATTTCAGCAATTGACATGAAAGAGTGTATTGATTACCAGTCAAGGTTCTAGACCTGAGAAAGAAGAATTTGTTCTAATTATAAGTATGAGTTTAGTGATCTTAAATTGTTGTTTCCATTTTATGGCAGATGATCCTTCCAATTGCTGTTGAGGATGTTAAGCGAGAAGTAAAAATATTACAAGCCTTAAGTGGTCACGAAAACGTGGTTCAGTTTTATAATGCATTTGAAGATGATTCCTATGTGTATATAGCTATGGAGTATGTTCTGCAAATCCCATTTGTGGTCATATGGCTTTTGAGTCTAGTCAAAATTAGAATTTTGATCCAGTTTTACAGCAAAATTTGATTATAAAGTTTGTAACTTTCCCTTGTCAGGTTATGTGAAGGCGGTGAATTATTGGATCGAATCCTATCAAAGTGAGAACTCTCATCTCTGTGTCTAGATTTATCAAAAGAGAAGTACTTTGACTTTTGAGGTCAAACCTATTGTCTTGCTTATTTAGATTTCGGATATATCATGAGACCAGTTTACCACTCCATTTCTCTTATTCAATAGGTGTCTGCTTCAATTGTAACCTTGCTCTCCAAACTTCTATGAAAAAGTAAACATCTGTATCTATTTTGATGTAGAACATTAGCCAGTTTGCCCTCAAAAGTCAAAGAATGCCCATTTACAAATCTTTATTTTGTATAATTCTTTGCTTTTTATAGAAAAGACAGCCGTTATACAGAGAAAGATGCTGCAATAGTTGTAAGGCAAATGCTTAAAGTTGCAGCTCAGTGTCACTTACATGGTTTGGTACACCGTGACATGAAACCAGAGGTACCAACAAATAAAGATTTTTGATTTCCGGGTGATGACAAGTAACTCGTGAAGGTCAATAGTCAACTACGGCCACACGGGATTTTTTTTATTAGCACATGTTCATTAGTTCATAGGATGATGCTAACTTTATCTTTTTGTTTTTTTGTTTCTTTTCATTATTTTTGTAGAATTTTCTTTTCAAGTCACCAAAAGTAGATTCACATTTGAAAGCTACAGATTTTGGATTGTCAGACTTCATAAGACCAGGTATGTACAGAATCTTCAATCTCCTTTAGGAATGACAGTAGAAGACAACATTTTTATTTTTGTTTAAGGTTTCAAGTGAAAGCTGCCTATTTTTACACATAAACAGTAGTATTGATTAGTTATTCATCTAGATTACTTTTTTTTTCCCTTGTTTTATAGTCTCAAGTAATTTTTTTAATTAATGCAGGAAAGAAGTTTACAGATATTGTTGGTAGCGCGTATTATGTCGCTCCAGAAGTATTAAGGCGTAAATCAGGACCCGAGTCTGATGTATGGAGTATCGGTGTAATAACATACATTCTACTGTGTGGACGTAGACCCTTTTGGGATAAAACAGAGGATGGGATTTTCAAAGAGGTTTTTACATAAAATTTTACATGTTTATATTAAAGACACCATTTCTGTCCCTGAATTATGCATGCCTAATCATAATTCTGTAATACATATGTGGATTCACAGGTGTTAAGAAACAAGCCTGATTTTCGCCGCAAACCATGGCCAAGCATAAGCACAAGCGCTAAAGATTTTGTTAGAAAATTACTTGTTAAAGATCCCCGTGCACGACTCACTGCTGCTCAAGCACTATGTACATTTTGTTTTCTTTTTAAACATTTTGTGTCGTATTTACAGACCAATATGTTATTAATTTCTTGGATTTTTACAGCACACCCGTGGGTTCGAGAAGGCGGAAATGCTTCTGAAATTCCTCTTGACATTTCTGTTTTATCAAACATGCGACAGTTTGTGAGATACAGTCGCCTTAAACAGTTTGCTCTACGGGTAAATAGTTTTTTTTTTTTCATCAGCCAATTATATATCAAAGAACTGTTAATAAAGCCTGAGATTGTATCACAGGCATTGGCTAGCACACTTGATGAAGAGGAGCTGTCTGATCTCAGAGATCAATTCCATGCAATTGATATAGATAAAAGTGGTGCCATTAGTCTTGAGGAAATGAGACAGGTATGCTCACTTTAAGTTTGTTTATTTGATCACGAAGCAGTCGAATAACATTTTAGTTGCATATGATAATTTTTTTCATGGTTTTTTATTAGGCCCTTGCTAAAGATCTCCCATGGAAGATCAAAGAATCGCGTGTTTCAGAGATTCTTGAAGCTGTAAGTGTCCTTAGTCCTTACCTCTATCCCATAGGAGAAAGGGGCTGCACTTGGGTTGATTCTAGTAACCAAATTATACTAATTTAATTAAACTAAAAACGACTTTTTTTTTTTTTCTTAAATTTTTTTATCCATTTGTGTGATACAGATAGACAGCAACACAGATGGTCTTGTGGATTTCAGAGAGTTTGTGGCAGCTACACTCCATGTTCATCAGTTGGAGGAACATAACTCTGAAAAATGGCAAAAATTATCACAGGCTGCCTTTGAAAAATTTGATGTGGATAGAGATGGATACATAACGCCAGAAGAACTCAAAATGGTAAGACACCCTTTTGATGTTTCACATGTATAACAGTAGTGTTTCTCCATTGAGTTTCCAGTCAAACAAATTCAGTTATACAAATCAATATGAGTTTTGCTATTGACTTAACATTTTTTCTTTATTGTAGAGGTTAATCTAACTATATTTAATTTTGCCAAACTTTTTAAGAACCCATTAGTATTTTTCAGTTTTGGCATCAAAGTTAAAATGTATGACTTGTTTCCGTTGACTTCTCAGGTCAAACGAGCTTCTTTTAAACTTAAAATTGATGCACATTTCCCCACTAATTAAGCACCAGTTTTTTCGGGTGCTTTACATTTACTATAATATTCAATCAACGCATCACATTTTTTCTAAAATCTTCAAAAACACATAACAAGTTTTAGCTAAAAGTGCAGTCATTTCACCTACTCACATCTTATTGTTGACTTTTGCAGCACACAGGCTTGCGAGGCTCAATAGATCCAATCCTAGAGGAGGCAGACGTGGACAAAGATGGGAGGATTAGTTTGCCTGAGTTTCGTAGACTCTTAAGAACTGCAAGTAACCTTTCTAGTCCAACAGCACACAAAAGTTCACATAAAACTTAGGTTCTGAAACAAAAACAGAAAAAGGAGACTTCGTGTTTTCACGTGTGAATTGGTTTTCTTGTCAAGCGAATAATTCATCAAGTTCTCAAAGCATCCATTTTCATTGACCTCCCTTGGCTTGTTTTCTTGAAGAACATATAGGTGGCATCAGGTGTAGGTTGTGTGAGGAACATGTTTAGTCTTGAGTTGTTTCTTGTGCAGTTGTGTGGTGTATAGTTTTGATGTTATTGAATGTTCACTGTGAGTCTGGAAGTTATTGAATATACCAAAAACAGCAATTCATGTTATCAGAGTTTTTGTTGAAGTATAGAATCTTGTATGATAACGTAATAGTGTAATTAGTGTTGAAGTATAGAACATTGGCTATAATTTCACAGTGTTTGATTCTTTTTTGTTGATCATGTTTTTTTGTTAATTATAAATAGTTTAATCCCTTCTTTTGGCAACAAATCAAATGTGTAATGATTACGTCATGAAAAAAGCTGGTGTCCTCACTCTCAGGAGAGTAAGAAAAGGGTTTGGCTAAAGGTACCTCACTATAAAAAAAATTAAATCAAATTTCCTTTTATTTAGTGTGAAAACTATAAATGTACCCTAAACAATTAACGCCTTCATCGTTGGGCCTTTTAGGATATGATTACAATGCTTCAAACGACATCTTTATTGGTTTTATTGGTTCTATTTCCTATTTTTTACTCACTTGAAAACTCAAAAGGAGAAAGTGAAACAAGTAAAAATAAAATGAGGTAGGGTACGTTTTATACAACCCAATACCCAATCTTGGAGGGTTATGCTAAACAATGCCCCCATTTTTAGTGGAGCACCCAATTCCAATATCCGATTTAAACTAACAGAATGAAGACAAGATATGTTAAAAGTGGGACCCAAATAAATAAAAAAAATAAAGGTATAGAAATTTTGAAACTGCAAAGGTATAAAAAAATGGTATTAAAAGTTAGTGTTATGATAATGCTATACAAATGCAAATGCTTTCAAGAAACTTTTTGGTCTTGAGATCTGTTTATCCATTGACTCATAGAGTATACTTTTTCCATAATAGAATGTCAATAAAAGGTTACAATAATGAATAATATGTTTGATCTTCTTAAATGATAACAAGGTTCACAATAAAACAAAAATGTGAATTTTAAGATACTAAAAAATAATCAAATACTGCACAACACTAGCTGAATCTCATCAAAATAACTTACTGCTATAATTTGCTCAGGTTATCTAACCAGTTAATAAAATTCTAACCAAGGGCTTCTAGCCTAATGGTTACCCGCTTGACTTTCCTATGTGAGGTCTTGGGTTCGAATCCGGGCTGAGGCATATTTGCTGAAGCAAGGTCAGGGGGTTTACCCAGTTGTGGGGTTCCTCCTGGGGTGGGCTCGGGCATACGCCCCAGAGCGTCAAATCCGAGGGGACGGTTGAAATCCCGTCTTGGGTGTCGTTGTACCAAGCCGTTCAAAAAAAAAAGTTTATAAAATTCTACAAGCAACTGTTTTCCACCTAACAAACAAACAAACAAACAAACAAACAAACCCAGTATGTTCCCACTGCGTGGGGTCTGGGGAGGGTGAGATGAAAACAAACCTTACCCCTACCCCAGATGTGGTAGAGAGGCTGCTTCGAACGAGACCCCCGGCTCTAAAGCATAGATAACGATTCTTGTACTACAGGCATAGATAACGATTCTTGTACTACAGGCATCTGAGTCCTTCCAATGGCCAGTTGCAAAATCTCTGCACATAGTCTAGTGAGATTTGCAGAGTGCATTACATAAAAGGAGTCGCAAACTTACAGCAGTGCTTAACGAGTAGGATACAGTTTAAACTAATCAGACCCCACCATTGTTGTCCACTACACTATTTGATGAAGAAGTTTGTCTGCTGCTTAAACAATCCTCTCTCGATTGCTTCCCCTTTTTATCTTGACCTGATGATTCCTGCACAACAAGCAAATTTGAATTTCATATGTAACACAAATTTCTTTTATAATAGGGGGAAGTAATTACATGGATGGTCCCTGTGTTTTGGGTAAAGTAACATGTTTGGGGGTACTAAGCAAAAAAAGTAATAAGTTCAGGACTTGTACTTTCAATCATGTAATGAGTTTGGGTATTAAGGCTAACTTCCGTCAACTTTTCCGATAAATTAGGGTGAAATGAACAAAATACCCTTTGACTTTTTGAATTGTCAAAATCAAAGGATGAAAAGTCAAAGGGTATTTTGATCATTTCACCCTAAGATAACAAAAAAGTTGACAGAAGTTGGCCTTTATACCCAAGGACCATATGTTTTAATCAACTCTAAAAGAGCAACAAAAAAAAAAAAAGCTTCTACCTGCCCAGATCTTGACCCCGGGGTTTTGAGCTCTAATTCTGTTACCACTTCGCTAGAACTATCCCCTTTTTCACCTATAAAACGGTTAGAGGACTTGCTCCCACATCTGTGTTTGCTAGAACAGTATGAGGTAGGTGCTGCATTTGCATATGGAGGGATTGTTTGATTGGGTATATACGGCATAAAAGCCGGGGCAGGTGTAGGAACAGTGCCAGGTGGATTATGATTTGTGAAAACAGGAAACGGGTGCATTGGGACAGGACCCGTATGGACGGGTAAAAATGATGGCGGCACAACAACTGAAGAAGGATCAACGACACCCCATGGAAACATAACACCAACTCTTTGCTGATACAGTGCATTGAGGTTTTCTATATCAGATTTCAGTGATGATTTCTCCTCTCTGAGTTCGTTTTTCTCCTGTGTAAGCTGTTCTAAACAGTTCAATAGACTTAAGTGAATTTAAACTAGTAAATTTTACTATGATATTTAAGGTGAAGCTTAATTACCTCGCATGATTCTTCAGATAGTGCTCTGCATTCGGCTTTTAATCTGTTAACTTCAGTTGTCAGATCCTTTAGCACTTGAATGGTGTCAATAATGATACTGGCCTTGTCATTTTTGGGTCTGTCTGGATCTGCACATTGGATCAATCAATGCTGTCTCTCAAACCAACTAAACACAATTTTATGGTTGTCTAGTGATCATTTTTCCCATAGGTGTTACAATTTACAATCATTACTAATGTATGATTTTTCTAGTAATCATGAGAACCCGTTAGGGAAAACTCATGGCCCCACGGGTGCCTTGCTAACTAGTGAGACCAGGTAAACCACAACTTAGGTTTGGCCAGTGGTCCTCAAGGAGTTAAAGGCAGGAACCAGTGGAAGCTAGATTTTAACCTCAGACCTCTGCTAGAGGGGAATCAGTCACTTATCATCGCACCACCGCTGTATGATTTGAGGCTTATAGGGTGGAGCAAGTAATAATCATAGATTTAAAGAAGTTGTTACCAAGTGCACGTCCCAACTCAATAAATTGCTCATTGAGTCTGTCCCTCCTCAACTTTTCACGGTCAGCCTTCCGAACTTGTCTAGCTTTGTGTGTATCTTTCACTTCCACTTCGGCCATCTCACTGATGGGAATCCAGCACAATTCAGAAACCAGGAGACACAAATAAGTAAAGTTAGCACGGCGTTACAAGTAGTCTAGAAAGATAAAAATCATCTGAAAATTCTTTACTGAAGAAAGATTAGTAACAGAAGCCGTTTCCAAGCATTTGCAATACAGCAAGAAGTCATACAACTCCGTCTGCTATAATATGAAACTCATCATGTTTGATAAGATGAGTTAAAAGCAGGAAAATTTCTAGGAATTTGTATAGAAAAGTGCATTTGAATCCACAATTTGCAAACACCATTCATGTTTCCAGCACTAATTTGGAGAATTCATAATTTGAACATCTTTCGCTCTAAAATATTGAACTTTTTATTATGATCAAAATCTTGTATACCAACTTTAGTTCATAATCCAATAACTAACAACTGAAACATGATAAAATTTGTGTTGGTATGACTCTCTAATTCCACCTCTGTTTCCAAATCTTTGATATTTGACATCATAAAACCTAAAGATCCAGAAAGCATAAATCCTAAAAGTGGATGTTTAATCATTATAACCGAGACATCATTATACAAACAGAATTTGGGTACAAAAGGGAAATGCAAGCAAACCTTTGTTCATGTCGTTGATGCAAATCAAGCTTGGGTTTCCATTGATCCATGTAATCCAGTTACTTAACGTATGGGTTTGGTTTTCAAGATTTTTGGGGATTCAATTGAAATTTGGGGGTTCTTGCAGACGAAGAAGAATGTGATTGTTAGACTTAGAGGGAATTGTGTCACAATGCATTATATTTATTTTAGAGTAAATTACACAAAAGATCCTTTATGTATATATGAAATTTCAAATTTCATCCTTAAACTTTAATAATTACGTCAGACGTCCTTTATCTTAGTGTTTTGTAACAATTAGGTCCTTTTCTACTAACCAAAGTTAAGTTTTCTGTTAATTTTTTTAAAATGACAATTTTGCCCTTATGACTAAAGGATGAAAAATGAAACTGTATATAAAGTTAAAGGACGTTTTTTGTAATTTTCCAAATTTTAACTTGTTATTTTCATTTTTCCTTTTATTTTTTTCTTTTAGATTTATTATATTTAATAAATTATTTAAATTAGTAATTCGTTTATTTATTTTATAATTAAAAATTTATATTTATGTTTTTGTTTATAATTTTATTTGCTTGTTTAGTTTATTTATTATTTTTTTTCTATTTATCATTACATATCTCACAAAATAATTTTAATCAATTTTTTATAAAAAATTTTGCCTATGATTTATTATCTATAAGTATAAAAAAATATAAATTTGTTTTGTCTCATTTCAATTGCTAACTAGTTGACTAGAGATTATGGGGTGGTCACGGTCCGGTATTTACATTTTTTAGGTGAAAACAAAAACCAAACCGTTAATAACGTTTTTTGAATAGTTAAAACAAAAATCGGTCGGTTAAAAATAAAAACTAAACAAATTTATGTATATATGAAAATCGATTTTTAACCGACCGATTTTTGTTTTAATTATTCCAAAAACGTTATTAACGGTTTGGTTTTTGTTTTCACCTAAAAAATGTAAATTCTGGACCGTGACCACCCCATAATCTTTAGTCAACTAGTTAGCAATCGAAATGAGACAAAACAATTTTATATTTTTTTTATACTTATAGATAATAAATCATAGGCAAAATTTTTTATAAAAAATTGATTAAAATTATTTTGTGAGATATGTAATGATAAATAGAAAAAAAAATAATAAATAAACTAAACAAGCAAATAAAATTATAAACAAAAACATAAATATAAATTTTTAATTATAAAATAAATAAACAAATTACTAATTTAAATAATTTATTAAATATAATATTAAATATAATAAATCTAAAAGAAAAAATAAAAGGAAAAATGAAAATAACAAGTTAAAATTTGGAAAATTACAAAAAACGTCCTTTAACTTTATATACAGTTTCATTTTTCATCCTTTAATTATAAGGGCAAAATTGTCATTTTAAAAAAATTAACAGAAAACTTAACTTTGGTTAGTAGAAAAGGACCTAATTGTTACAAAACACTAAGATAAAAAACGTCTGGCGTAATTATTAAAGTTTAAGGATGAAATTTGAAATTTCATCTATACATAAAGGACCTTTTGTGTAATTTACTCTTTATTTTATTATGATTAAGAATAAATGGACATGTGCCCACCACGATTCCATATTGGTCGTTGATGCTACTTATTATACATGATGGAGACAATTTCGGATACAAACAAAGATCTACGTGCAAACTGTTTTTTAAAGATAGCTTATGCGTAAAACATTGAGTTATCGTTATTTTATAACATAAAAGACATTAACACTTCGCGCAATAACAATTAGCACTTATGTAATTTTATCACACTCGTATATAAATTTTCTTTTTGTATAATAATCAGCTCATATTATATATAGAGTATAAGTATTTAAATAAGGAACAATTACATATATCCCCTATAAATTTTATATATTACATATATACCCAACCCAAAAATTTAATTACATATATCCCCTCATCTAATGTTATAAATTTCATATATACCCATTTTAGTTAAAACACATTAAAAAATTACTATTTTACCTTTGTTTTAAAAAATTTATTATACCCATTTAAAACTAGTTTTCTTTTTACCTTTTTTTTCTTCATTTTCTTAGAGTTTTTTCATCCTTTTTTTTGTCTTTTTTTTTTTTTTCATTTTCAATCCCCTTTGTTTTATGCTTTTTTAGATCTTCATAGAGTTGCTAGTGGTGGCATCTATACAACGACCAACTATTTTTTTCAGCAACAACTTATGAAATTATATTTGTTTAAATAATATACAACGACCAACATAATTCATTAATTGAGTGGGTCAAGAAATTGTATATCAATAAAACAAATATTGTCACTTATAGGAAAATTAAAAAAGAAAGATCTCTACAAAGATAGAACCCCCACTTGACTATATGGACATGTATTAAAACATTCGAATAACAAGAAACACAAACATCCAGACAACTAGAACTCAAAATACGGACATGCAGTCGGATGAGATTATGCTTCGTTGTGCTATGACGGAAGACGGGTCGAACATGATTTTGGTGTGCTGCGACGAAAGAGGGTGACGGAGGGGGCGGCAGAGGAGGACGACGCGGCGGAGCAGTGACCAACGTCGAAGTACCGATCAAATAAGAGTTCATGATTGTGTTCCTAGCTACCTTAACTAGTAGGGTAAGTAGGGTGTTGAACCACGAAGAGTTTAGGTGGATGGTGTATCGTTATTTGATTTAACCTAACTTAACTAGACGGGAAATTGTAAAATCGATTGATGGTTGTTTGAACTTTAGGAAGAAAATGATCTTGTAACAATTTAACAATGAAAGCAAATGAGTTGTAATTTAATTATGTAAACGAATCACACTCGGGATTTGAATTAGAAGGAAAGTAGGAATATTTATGATTCAATTGTCGAGACAATCACATAGACATAACTTGTGACCTTTCGCATGAACATATACTTATAATTGGAAAACATGATATTGTAAATTAACTGATTTAAAACCAATTAATGTTAACCTAGGATGTCAATTACCAATACCAATTTGAAAGTGATAATCCCACTGATATTCAATGTTTCACAATTGTAAACTGAAAAATGATGAACATTCAATTGAATCAAAAAAATCAAATCGTTCAAGTTAATACGAAAAGCAACATACAAACAATTAAAAAGATAGAAACCAACTATTGTTTGTAGTCAAATAGAATTGGAACCATAGAATTCCCTCAACCTAACTAACCGTTCACCTGGGCGTGATTTCAATGGAATTAGCCTTGCATCTTCGTTCGGTCACGTGCTAACATCAATTCGGGAATCTCCGAAGTGTTTGGAATGATTAATTGATGATTTCCCAAGCCTTGGAAACCCCCTAGAACATCAAAAAGTCGGCAAAGTTGAAGATAGGTCGAATCCCTAGGTTCTTGGGCTTAAATAGGTGGCAAAACGGGAAAAATCTGCAATTTGGGGTGCCCCCGGCGTATCATACGCCCCTCTTTGGCATATGATACGCCAGCCATGATTTTCTGGATGTTTTTCCTTTGTGATACGCCACCAATACGCCATTTTGATACGCCACTTCATGGAAACCTTCATTTTCTGATATTTTGGCCTTCCAAGCACCATTTCTCAGCCACCCATTGATCATTTGACATCAAACATCCATATTCTTTGCCTGAAAACCTGCAAATCATCAAAACACACAAACAATCACCACATTCCATGCATTTAACTCATAATAATGCATCATTACGCACCTAAATCACATGAAATTACCCAAACCATAACATCCCCACATTTGCCCTTTGCTTGCCCCAAGCAAAGTCTCATGCACAATCCAACAATGATTATTCAATGAGTGGGTTATCCAAAACCTCCCCAATAAGCAAGAGATTCAAAAACCATGATCAATCCCCAAGACTTACAACGTGCAATAGATTTACATCTATCGAGCAATCCACAAGTTCCAGCACACTACACAACTACATTTATTCCATTTCAAATGAATCATTACATGTGTTCACATCTCTCACAATGCACACTCCACTCGGTTTCATATATGGACTAGTAGTTACGACTAGTATATTTATGACACTCATTCCTATAATGAATCACCCTTAGCATAAGCTTGTAAGGTAAACAACTCTCCACCACTGATTAATAAGTAATGCACAAATCAAGAGGACTTTTCGGGTTGGCTATGGCTAGGGTAGTTATGGTTGGTTGCTGTGATGGGTAACAATGGATGAATCCAACTAGATAGTTCAACACTTTGACCTAATTTATTTTGTGCACATAAGGTTATGCGTTACTTGCTTCTCTTCTTATTCCTTCTTTTGCACAACTTTTATTCCTTTTCTTTCTCTTTTTTTTTCACATTAACACTTCTCACTCAGGATTCATCCATGGGTTAAAGTTTAAACGACTAACAAGGCTGATTGTGGCTACGGTTATGGGTTAACAATGTGTCACACCCCGAGCTGGAGGGAACGGATCGGGTTTTCCCGTCAGGCGGAAGGTTCCCGGGGCGTGATATCGTGAGTGATAATCGAATGATCAGATTGTTTACATAGCACATGATAAATAAATGAGAAATGCTAACATATCAATGATATAGAATTACAAGATTAAATTACAATGTATCGTTCATAATTTAACCAAGTAAGTCTATCAAAAGAATCAATGAAACTATATCTTGTATCTGTACAAGATATACAAAAGATGATTCATTGTTTTTGTCATCAAAAGCATGCAACACAAAATGAAGCTAGGTCTACTAAAAGTTCACTAGCTTAGTCCATGCATATGAGTAGCTACACCTGTTCATCACCTGAGAAAACATGCATTTAAACAAAGTCAACACTAGGTTGGTGAGTTCATAAGTATGTTAATTGAAAACCTTGATTTATTCACATGCACAATCACAATGTTAATCATGTTTCTTGGATGTTATTTGTTTCATCTGTTCACCCAATGGCTTCTCAATAGTTATATCACAAGTAATATATCATCCTAGTAGTGATGCTTATATATAGGGCATATGTAAGGGAACCAAGCCCTAGCCAACATCCCACCACATCACTGCTAGAACTCCACACTACTTGCAATACAACTATTGATTTCCCATTCCCATATCTCATGTTCATCTCCATTTTGATCACCTGTGTTCTCATGTATAGAATAATGTAATGATAGCGTTGTAGTTATCATACCGAAATATTGATAACCATTATATGTATTTAGGATATTAGATTTATCAAATCTATTCCTTGTATTATTCTATAATTGTGGGGTTAACTATTGATTCACTTTTATATAATAAAAATGTTAGTTAACCAATTGTCATTTGTTCTCAATGAAGTGCATAGAGCCTAAAAGGAATCCATTGTCATCCTCACGTGATCAGATTTCAATGCATCCGATTTACCTCTACCACTTTGTGTTCCCATTGCCTTCATCGAAACTGTTACTAATATTATGACATGAGAGAAAATAAATTCCTCAGTCTATTAGTCCACAGGTAACGATGGATGATGTACATCGATGTTATTGCTGTTCTCAATGTGGGATGTTCTCATGTGATTAAAAAGGTTGAATAAGAACTTGTCTTATTACTTTATGTTAATCATTGTGTGAATGATATTGTCATCATGAAGTTACGTTATCATGATATCATTCATTGTAATCCATATGATCACCATATAATCCTTAAGCCGTATTAAGAACTAGTCTTAGTACCCTTAAGTGACGCAGGTGGTGGATAATCAATGCTCCATGTTATCGCATAACATGTTTTAGGTTGTAAACTAAGTGTTATAAGAAATTGACTTATCGTACTTAGTTTATTAATAAGTGGAATGATATTAAGAAGGTGTTTTATCTTCTAATCATTCATGTGTGGTGTTGTGTCATCATGTTTCTCTGAAATTGTTCTCAATGTTTGTTTGTGTATGACTTCTCAATGTTTACTCATGTAAGAATAACTAAGTGTTATAAGATAAAATCTTACAACTATGTTATTCTAGTGTGTTGATGAATTATGAAATTATATTATCATATTCATCTGATTGTCCCTGACATATCATGATCATACAAGCATGCATACAATGATAAGCGATAATAAACAATTTAATATTATCTAAATCAAAGTATAAGCAATATGTTAAGCAAAACTTTTAAATATTAAAAGTAAAGCATGTTTCTCAGCCCCGTGAGTTTAAAATCAGTTAAGATTAAAGAAAAGGGGCATATGAACTCACCTTGTTGTGATTGGGGTTGACTTAGCCTAAGAAAAAATGCACTCGCTCTTGATTGTACTTGTGGTAGTTTTCACGATCCTGTATTGATTTCACGTTGTTTGTAAGTTGTAAGTATAAGTTTGTAGGGATTCGTGTGTGTGCGTATGTGTTAGCCATAAAGTTGGCTAACACTTATGTGTCCCAGTCATCATTCGGCCCTTGTTCAATTGTCCTTGACTTTACTACCACTTGATTATTTAAGTTAATCTTAGTATGAAGAGTTACTTGTTCTACGGTTAACTTATCATATTCCCGTGATGAGTTGTAACCCATTTGGTCTAAATCAATTTCTAAGTGAAATTTAGATCTACTAACCATGTCTTATGTCAGATAAGCGGTACAGTAGTCAAGAAGATGAATGTTATGATCGTGTAACACAAAGGAAAAAGAAGAAAAATGGTATTTATTTACATCATGTTATTAGAACATGATTTTGGAAATCTAAACTTAGCTTTACTTTCTGAATATTGTAATTAACATCTCATATGGCAGTGGTATCAAAGGAAAATGTGTAGATAGTAAAACTAATGTGGGAGATATATAAAAAATAGGAAGTAAAAAGGCATAGGGAAGGTCATGTAAGTAAAAGAAGAGGGTTAAAAAAGAAACAAAAGATCGATAAGGAAGAGGTTTCAGATTTGGACGTTGAGTGGTTTTCCATAGTGAACAGATGCTCACCAAAACAATTTTGTAAAGGCGTGGGTAGTTTGAAACCAAAACAAAGAAAAGTTGTTCAAGAAATGGGTTTCAGAAAGCTCCTACATTTTAAGGTTAATGGAATACCCCAAAAGATCGGGCATTATATTGTAGACAATTTGGATGTGTCAACTATGGAAATAGTTGGTAGAGAAGGTCCTATAAAGGTGAATCAAGAGGCTGTGTTTAGATTGTTAGGAATTCCAAATGGAGGGATTTATTTAAAAATTGTTCATCCAACTAGAAATCTATCTAAAAAATTCCAAGAGTGGAGAAATTTATATCCCAATGAATATATCTCTCCTTCGGAATTGGTTAAGAGATTTGGAGAGGCTGGGGATGATGATTTTTTTTAATTTCAAAGTAGATTTCTTGTTGTTGTTTCTTAGTACAATTGTGGAATGTCATGCCCATGGGAAATGCAAATTAGATGTTCTTAACTACTTAGGTGAAGAAACTGAGATATCTAAGATAAATTGGTGTTCTTATGTGGTTGATTGCGTAGAGAAATGCAAGTATAGGTGGTTACCAAACACAAAATCTCCATTTAAAGGCGCTTTAGCAATACTTACGGTACGTTTTATGTTTAATTAGCACATTGTAATTATAAAAATTGACAAATATCTAATTTTTGTGTGTTTCTTGGAAGTTGTTGTACGTGGACAACGTTCAATGCAAAGGAATGAATGTGGATCATACAATACCACCAATAGAATTTTGGAATATGGAGAAGCTTAAACAAAGGGATGCGTTGGAGTTTAAAGAAATTTCTGAAAGCGGGAATCTGGTACTAAAAAAAGGAAAATTTTCAATTTTGATATTTTAAATTATATAGAAATCAAAATTAATTTTGAATGCTAAAACTGTAGGGGAATATGATGGATTTGGAACGTATGCTTGAGCAAACAATGTGCAACAAGAAAAAGATGGAGTTAGCAATCGTGAAGAAGTTTGAAGATGAACCCAACAACCATATGGTTAGACTTATGGTGGTCAAATTTGAGAGGATTTTCAATGAAAAGCCGTGTGTTGTTGAGTCTTTAAAAGAGAGAGAAGTTGGAAAGAAAAATAAGGAGACCTCTCAGATGAGTCATGAAGTTTTTGAGAGTGGTTTAGGTGATGATATAGATGATAGGATTATGGATGTGTGTTTGGAAATTAATAGACATAGACAAATGTGTGACAACTAGTACCTGACCGGCCGGCAAGTCTGTACGGTACGTGTACTTTCAACAGTAACTATGTGTAATTACATGTGTATAAACAGTACTTGTATTAACAGAAATCTAAATACAAGAAACAGTTGTACGTATTTTCGTGTAAACTTAAATACTGTAAGTACAACACTCATTTGAAACATAAGTTGTGTGTATTTAAGTGAAAACTAAGTACAGTTAAAACAACAAATCATGAGAAACAACAGTGTTCAAGCGAATAACAATAACAAATCGGTTGCGATCTGATATCCATAGATGACAGGAATCAGATGGCCGACAATTCAATGAGAAAACAATGTGATATCAGGGTGTTTAGTTGAATCCGACAGTGAGGAAACACAATTCAAACAATGTTGCTGTGTCGTTTCAGAATAATGAACTGACAGTGTGTTTGCGTGGGTGACGATTCACACAAACATATCTATGAGTTTAACGTTCTGAAATGATAACTGGAAAGTAGAAAACAAAAGTCGGAAAGCAAAACCATCGTCGTGTTCGTTCGAATGATGATTCGAACGAATACGCGCGATGGTGACGCGATCTGACGAAACGAAAACGAAACACGACACGATTGACAATTAAGTTAATAAAATAAAATATTTAAGATTTTACAATTTTGAAACTCATCAAATAATTAAAATAACCTTTCTTTTATTTATTACAACTAAATTACGCGTAAAATTTCCGGAAAAGCGATGAAAACGCGAACCGAGCAACCGAAACGAACCCGAATACCCCCGGGGTATAAAAGCATCAAATGAGGGTGTTTCTCCTCATTTTCCGTCAGCTCTATCTCTCTCTAGAGACTATTCCCGAACCTTTCTTCTCCAAAGGATAATCACCCTTCAAATCCTCATAACTTGCTTGTTTCTTGACGGATTTGCGCGTTCTTGGTGTCCACGCGTAGCTCTTGACTTCCTCTACCTAGAAGTACAACAGATCTGAAGGTTTATCCACGAAATTTTGAGGTAATAAGCTTTGGAAGTTCAAAATATTAGGGTTTTTGTACCCTTTTTGATCGGCACACACCCACAACCGATATACATCCTTATCTCTCAAGAAACATACCCATGGAAAACCCTAAAATGAACTGGACTGAGTATCATGAGCCGTGGGAACAACAAGAAGAATATCAGGACCGAAGTTGAAGGCGAAAGACTGATGGTTCGATGGGGAACAGCTCGGCGAACCCTGCTCATCAGAGCCGCGAACCATCATCAACAACGGCCTGGCCGAACCTTTTCCAGCAAACCACCAGGCGAACCTATCCCCACTCTAGACGAACCCTCAACTGGAACGAACCTTTTTAGGTTGAAGCTAAGAGAGCCGAACCTTTCTCCTTCACACGAACCTTGTGGTAGCGACCGAACCTTTGAGCAAACCCTTGGCCGAACCCCTGCCTACTTAGGAACCTGCATGGGTGTATCCCCTTAACCGAACCTTGTAGCACCCGAACGTTCCTTCAGGTGAACCTCCATACATGCATCAGACCTGCGAACCTACAGACGTCTGGGCCGAACCATAGGACTAGCCGAACCCGTGGAGGGGCTAACGAACCTACAGTGGACGACCCTTAAGGTTCGCCGAAGTGGAAGCTGTTGCCGAACCTTAGGCTGTGTAATCTGTGATCATACAACCTGATAGAGACTAACGTGATTACCATAGCCACATCTTCGGCCCATGCTAATTGCAATCGACTCACATGACATGTCTCGGCCCACTTAGTCTAGTTGGCCCATCATGGCCTAACACAACACCCACTTGGCCCATTTCCTTGTTACGGCCCAATATGGACATTAAGGCCCAATAACAACCCAACGACAAGTATTTGGCCCAACAATTTGATCATATGACACGTTTTGGTTATTCGGCCCATGTTACGAAGTGGAATAATTCAAGAAATAATTTTTATGATAACTCATTTAAATCCTTATAAATGGGTAAAAGAGTTATAATAATTTCAAACTAAAAACCTAAGTATTGTAGTATAAACTATAATAGTTATACGGTTACACATTTTGATGATATTGTGATCAAGTCAAGCAAAAACACATAAGGAGTGTGCTAGACTCAATTAAAGCCAATTGAGTGTTAGTAGAATTTATAATCATTAAACAAGGGCCGAATATTAACCAAACCGGATGTGTGCCGACCAATTCTGAGGATAACACGCACATACACACACAACTCAATACTACTTATACTTATCAGTGAAAAACGACGTGAAATCAATACAGGATCGCGAGAACAAACACAAGTATAATCAAAGAGCGCGTGCATTCTTCTTTTAAGCTAAGTCAACCACTTCAATACCAGGTGAGTTCATATGCCCCCTTTTACTTTAATCTTAACTGATTTTAAACTCTCGGGGCTGAGAAACATGCTTACTTTTATTTACTTAAAAGTTTTGCTTACATATTGCTATCATGGTTGTAAAAATCCCCGACTAGGCCGATTAATCGGCGGATTAATCGCTAGTCCCCTAAGGCCGACTTGGCCCGACTATGAATAGGCCGATTAGTTGGCCGATTAATCCCGATTAATCCCTAGTCCCCACCCCACCGCCCGACTAGCGCCTAGCGATTTCTACAACATTGATTGCTATTACATTGATTTTAGATAATACTTAATTGTTTATTATCGCTTATCATTGTATGCATGTTTGTATGATTATGACATGACAGAGATAATCAGATGAACAAGATAATATATCTTATTAGTTCATCAACACATTAGAATAACATAGTTGTAAGGTTTTATCTTATGACACCTAATTATTCTCACATAAACAAACATTGGAACAAACACAGGCAAACATAGGAATGTTAATAAGATACTATTTATCTTTGTAATAACATTCGATACAAGAGTTAAGTAAGTGTAATAGGACGAGTCCTCTTAACACTTAACTTTACAACTCAACACATATTACAAGATAACATGGAACCAAGAATGATAATCATGATAATGTAACTTCATGATAACAACATCATTCACTCAAATAATTAACATAATGAAATAAGACAAGTTCTTATTTAACTTTGTTAATAACACGGAGAACATATGACAATGAGAACAATAACACAGATGAACACAATTACAATTAGTTACTATTGACCTGTTGTATTATATCACTTCAATCATGTGCCATTTATACAAGTTGATCATGTAAGTCCCTATAATTCGCTGACCAGTTAGTTTGACGTGACTAAACCGACGATAGCATAGTGGTACCATAGGTTTGACAAACCTCTAGCTTGTATGTCACACCCCCAAATTCCCACACGTGGTGTCAGTTCACGTGGGTGTGACGTGGCCAGAATCACAGCTCAAGGTCATATAGAACACCTATATATGCGTTTACAAATACAATGTTTGACACACACACTTAATCAAAATAGTTTGCAGCGGAATATTATATCATAGCAGCGGAAATAAAGATGTTTGATACATGCAGCGGAAAATACTTGTTTACACAGCGGAAATTAAATTGTCAGACATAACATTGTTTAATACATAAACCCAACGAAATAGTTTTCAAAAGATGAACAAAATGCATGCGGGGTCCTATGCTCAATCCCCTATGTGCATTCCTGTTCCAAGTGTTTGCCATGCTAATTACCTGAGAATACAAGTTTGAGAAAAAGTGTCAACACAATGGTTGGTGAGTTCACAGGTTTTGATATACATATAGTAATAAAAATTGTCATGCTGTTTATCAAATGTTAGTGCCGAGCCCTAGGCTCCAAGTGTCAGTGCGTCACTACCGAACTAGACCTATTTGTACTTGCCTCCACTGTGTCTCGTACACACAATAAATTAGGTTAGAGTTTGCACGGGTTATGACATCCGGTCAACATTGTGCCTCGTGGGGTTGGTCATACCCTAATGGATCCATCCAAATCTACCACGTTGTTCGTACATTAACGGTAAGACTTTGTGAGGACTTGCTACGAGTTTAACACTTAATGTTTGTCCAATAAACAAGCGTACACAATAAAAATGTTTGTAATAGCATAATTGTTTGACTCGATGCAACTAGTATTCTCCCCCTATTAAAAGCGTTTGAAAATAGTAAAGAGGGGCCATAAACTCACCTTAGTGATGAAAGTGTAAATCAAGCGTAAGCTCCTGCGTAGATCGCGTGTCGGTCACCGGCAACCTATATCGTATACCGTACGTGAGTTTGTGTAAGTGACCGTGCTAGTGTTTGTGTTAGTGCGCGTGTTTGTGCCCAACAACCTTCGGTTGTTCATATTTGTCCGTGTCGGTCCACAATGACCGTGTTTGCTCGTGTTGGTCCACATTGACCGTGTTTGACCAAAGTTGACCGTGTCAAGTCAACGACCCGTTGGTGAACCGTGTGACGGTTGTGAATTGTGTAGCAATCGTGTAAGTGCTCGTCGTGTGCAAAATGCGTAAGTCGCGCCTATGGACAACTTACTAATTATAGTAAGTTTCCATTTATGGAAAGTTCACAAAGCATAACAATTTTATAGTTCTAGCATGCTTGTTAGTCCTATGTGATCATGTTAACACATAGCAATTTATCATATGAAACCACATAAGTCATTTTCATCATGTTAGCACATAAAAGTTTCCTAAAATGGAAAGTTTCCATTTATAGCATACGTGATATCGGAAACCATCTAACTTAGCATCTAATCATCATATTACAACATAATAAGCCATTTAGCATACTCGAATCATTCAAGATCTTCCTAAGTCGGTTTTTGTAAAAATAAAGTTACTATAAATAGTAACCTTGTGGTTTTTCATAAAAACAACCATTCTAACATTTCTAATCCTATTTTCATGTCACCAATCATCATAATAAACCACTTAACATCATTTAAACATGTACATATAACCAAATTTATCATCTAGCAATATCTTGACCCAAAAAGTTACTAAATATAGTAACTATGTCAAAAATGACTATAACCAACATCTAAATCTCATTCTAAGCATCAATATCATCCTAAATACATTCAAAAAACATTCTCATACACATGCATGATCATCATTGTCACCAAATCACCATTTTGCCAATAAAAAGTTACTAATAATAGAAAGTTTGTCAAAAATTATCTTTTTAATCATTTCAACATTATCTAGTCATGTAACCATCCTTCAATATCACCAAAGAACATTTCTTCATACTCAAAATCATCTCAACCATCATGGATCATACATGCATGCATATACATCATCAAAAATCATCATTTTAAGTACAAGGGTTTATACCCATCATCTTAGATCATCATAAAACATCATCTACACATCTTAGATCATCAAGAAACATAGTAAAATCATCAAACCCAGAAATGAAATTCGTGCATGTGCACTATAGGTGCTTGTATGTGGGTTTTAACACATGCATGTGAGTGTAGATGTGTGGGAAGTGCATGTGGTTCAAGGGAACTACCTTTCAAAGCTTCAACTGATCGAGATGGTTGCTTCAACAGCTCCTGGAGCTTCTGGTTCGTGGGTCTTGGCAAGAACAAGGAAGGTGGTGATGGTGGATGGTGCTCTAGAGGTCTCCCTAAGCTCTCTCCAAGCTTCTTCTCCTTCAACAATGGCTTCCCTTGTGTTTTTTCAGCTTTCCAGAGGTTGAAGATGACCCTAGAGTGTGATTATGTCGAGTAGCAGGGGTTGGGAGTTCGAAATGGGGGTTATAGGTTGGTTAAACATGATTACAATCTTGGTTTTATAAAGATTTGCCGTCTGACACCCGTCGCGTACCGCGGTCAACAGACAAAGGATGCTTCGCGTAGCGCGATGGATTTCGGGATCCAAATCCTCCCGAATCTCGTCGCGTATCGCGATAGGGTCTCTTGTTGGGCCACCGCGTACCGCGATGGGCCTCTGAAGAGCCCAATAAGCCTAGTTCAATGGGTTTGATCCGTTCGTCACCGTTTTCGCGCTTACGAACTATCGTTTGGCCTCGACTGAACTTCCAAGTTCAATTTGTGGGTGTTTCGTGAGGTTTTCAAGTGCTGTGTTACACAATGTGCTAGACGTTCACCAACGTTCGTGTGTTTTGACACGTGTGTGCTGTTTCTCGATAATTCCTCGAATTATCTAGTCATGTGTCAGTGTTCGTACTGTCGTGCCACGTGTCACACTAAATTAAAGTAAATCTAGTGCCACGTGTACATAAATCATTTAAATGAATATTTAAATAAAATCAAAGCTGACCTGGAAATTACGGGGTGTCACATTGTAGGGCTAGTATGTTGATCGTATTGTTTCATTGGCCGGTAACGTATGACCGGTGACAGGGCGACTTCAAGTCAGGTTCTGGAAAGCGACACATGGTGATATTAATCTGCGGTGATAAGTAATTAATCCATCGTTTTCGTTGACTAGTAGACTGAGTGATTATATTCTCAAGTCATATTACTAGTAACTGTTTCGATGAGGTCTATGGGTACACAAAGTGGTGGAGGTAAATCGGATGCATTGAAATCTGATTACGTGAGGATTTCAATGGATTACTTTTAGGCTCTATGCACTTTGCATTGAGAACAAATGACAAATAGTTAACTAACACTTTTAATATTTAAAAGTGAATGAACAGTTAACCCTGCAAATAATAGAATAATACAAGGATCTGATTATATTAATCTAATTCTCTTATTACAATGAGGGTGTATCGATACTTCGGTTTGAAATCTAAACTCCTCTAAACCTATTATTCTACATATGATAAACAGAAGGACACATATCTAACAAGTTAGACATACGAGAGATGAAAATGGATATCCTTAGTTGTATTGCAAGTAGTGTGGAACTTGATTGAGTATGTGGTGGGATGGCGTCTGGGCTTGACCCTTTCGTATGCCCTATATATAAGCATACTTGATTGGGTGAAATACTACTTGTACATATAACTAAGGAGAGGCCATTGGGTGGAACAGGTGAATCAAACATTACAGTTATCAAGTATGACATTGAGATTGTGTGTATGAACAATTCAAGGTTTTCAATATTCAAACTTATGAACTCACCAACCTAGTGTTGACTTTGTTTAAATGCATGTTTTCTCAGGTGATGAACAGGTGTAGCTACATATATGCATGGACTAAGCTAGTGGACTTTTAGAAGACCTAGCTTTATTTTGTGCTGCATGCTTTTGGTGACAAGAACAATGAATCATCTTTTGTATATCTTGTACAGATACAAGATATAGTTACATTGATTCTTTTGATAGATTTACTTGGTTAAATTATGAACGATACATTGTAATTTAATCTTGTAATTCTATATCATGGATGTGTTAGCATTTCTCATTTATTTATCATGTGCTATGTAAACAATCTGATCATTCGATTATCACTCACGATATCGCGCCCCGGGAACCTTCCGCCCGACGGAAAAACCCGATCCGTTCCCGCCGGCTCGGGGTGTGACAAAATGTGGATAGAAAGTGAGGATGAGGAAGAGCCTGTTCATTTGGAAAAAAGTTGATAAGACAATTAAGGCAGATCCTATTGTCAACAAATCTGATGAAGTGGACTTTGGTTGCCCAAGTTTCAGTCTTGGTTTTACACAATCACATGTTGAAAAAGAAAAAGATGTCGAACAATCAGGTAGAAAAGTTTATTAAATTGATATTGCATTTTATTAGGAAACTTTTTTAAATTGATTTCTTCATTTCATGTAAAGACCAATGTAAGTTCATGTAATGTATTTGATACATGCTCCAATTTTTATATTATTAACGATATCAATTTGTAAATTGTAGAGAAAACCCAAGGTGATTCGCAAGACATATTTCTAGGTTTCAATTTGGGCATATCTGAGGCTGAATGTAAAGACGGAAGACAAACTTCAGGTATGAATATATGTAAAAATTATACCCAGTTGATTGTGAATTGAGGATTGTATAAACATTGAAGGTAATACAGGATACAAGGTTTCAGTAGACAAACAAGGAATTGATTTGAATGAAGAATTGGTGAATGATTATTTACCGACTTTTAGTCTTGGGTTAACACAGGAGTGTATTCAAGAAAAATGCAATCAAGTTAAAGGTATACGTATGTAACGTATATGAGGTTATTTCTTTGGATTTGCTATTGGTTTTTGTTTAATTAACGCACACATAGCAGGCAATGAATTAGGTGAAAAGATGAATGTGCCTGATTATACTCAAAAAATGACTATAGCTGGTTGAAAGTTGGTGGAGAGGACAAAAGCAGGTGAATGCCTAGTGATTAATTGTGTATAGATTTAAAATAGTGTTATTGTAAGTAGATGTAATTGTCTTTTAAATGTATTCAAATTATTATTTTCTCACTGTAAGTTAATGTAAGTAGATCTAAAATGTCCTTTTTGACACAGATAAGCTTATATTCGTTTGTTTAAATTAACGCAGAAATATTGGCTGAAAAATACAGTTCGAATGCGCCAAAACAAGAAGGTGATAGAAAAGGGGGACAACAATCAGGTACAAAGATGTATTAAATTGACATTTTATTTTAATGACTACGTCAGTTAAAAATTGAAGTTTTCAATCCATGTCACACAAATGTAAGATAATGTAATTTTTAGGTACATGGCTACATTTGTAAATCACATATGTATAATTAACCAAATATGTAGATCTCTTGTAACGGGAATGATATGACTTTGTGCACGATTTAACCGTTATTAAAACTAATATATATATCAATAACCAGATATATATATGTTGAAAATTGACAAGGAAGACATGTTTCAGGAGACAAGGTTTGCATGGACAAGCAAGACAATAATTTGAAACAAGGATTGTTGAATGATGAATTCCCGACATTTAGTCTTGGGTTTACACAAGAATGGAAACAAGAAGACTGCCATTAAATTACAGGTTAGCATTTACCTAAATTCTAAAAAAAAAGACTCCATAGATGTAGGTTTCTTATTGGATTTGCTGTTGGTTATTTGTTTTATTAATGTAGACATAGGACGAAGGGAAATAAGTGAAAAGACGAATCTGACTTATGTGACTCAAAAAATTAATGAGGCAGATTGTAAGTTGGTGGGTAGGACAAAAGCTCGTAAGAGCGTAAACATTATTTGTGTATTATTTTAATGTAGTATTATTGTAATGTAGATTAGTATAACTAAATCTAAAATGTTTTCGAAGACAAACAAGTTGATGTTCGTTTGTCATACATTAATGCAGATATCCTGGCAGAAAAATATAGTACGAGTGGAACTCTGAATCAAAGATTGGATGCACCACGTTCTAGGGTGGTGGGTTGGACAAAAGCAGGTAAAAGCTTAGTATTGATTTTGTTATTATGTTAAAATATTAAGGTATTGTAAGTTAATGTAACTAGGCTTTATATTAATTTAAGTTATTCTATTAACAAATTATTAAATGTGAGTAACCGACTAAAGTGGTCTTTGGTACACATAGACTGATGTTGGTAGTTTTTACATTGTTGTAGATATATTGGCTGAAAAAAATAAAGTAATTGCTGAATTGGAGGCAAAGAAAATTGTGTCAAAAACCACTTCAAAATTGGATTCGATAAAAGAGAGTTCAGACAATTGTGATGAAAAGGGAAACTCCTTACATAAAGGATTGATTGAGCCGAATGTGGGAGAAGAAGGTATTAGTATTATTATTATAATTTGATGTAAGTAGCTTTAATATTAATTTAAGACAGTGTAGTGACAGGCTTAATGTAACTAACTTGGTATTTTGTTTCTTGGTACATAAACTATGATGTTAGTGGTTGTTACATTAATACAAACAGATTGAAAAAATATAGTAATTGCGAAAACTGAGACAACGAAGGACATGTCACAAAATTCGACCAAAGTGGAGTCGTTAAACAAGAGTTCGGACAAATGTGTAGACAGTGGTTTTGAAAATGAAGATGGGAAAAAAATCATTCAAAAATCGATTGAGACAGTTGAAGAAAGAGTTGAGCAAAAAAATGGTGAGTACATTACCCATTATTATGCACATTAAATTATAATTTACAAAATATGTATTTCAGGAACATTGTAATCTGGTTCAAATAAAAAATATTACATTGGGGTTGTTTTTATGTATTTTAGAAGCATCTAAATCCTGTCTTGAGACAACCATCAGTAAAAGTAAGCATGTGTTTCAAGAGACTGCAAGTCACCATACTTGCTTCGAGAAGTTGAAATAACTAATAGGTACAACAAAGAAGAAAATGCATTATGGGGTTACATCGTAAAAATTTCGAATGAGTAAGTTTTAATTGTGTTTTAACATATTTATTGAATTTTAAACGTACTTGGTGTTTTAACATATTTATTGAAACCAGAAATGAAACGGGAGAAGAATCAAAAAAGGTTAAAGGTGGATCAAAAGAAGATAAATATGGCTGTAATGAAATGTAACTTGATTTTAACTTGATTTATTTTTAAATATACATGTCATAGGGAAGTTATTTTTGAGACTAGTAATGGAGCACTGACGGAAGCCAGATTTTTCAAGACTTTAAAACCAGGGAACATAATTTATGGGGAGATCATAGATTGTTGGGCAGCTGTATTAAATAAAGAGGAGAAACTACGCAGTCCAGACTCCCTGTATCGCTTGTTTTGTGGACATCATGTTTTTGTAAGTTTCTTAAAACAACACAATAATAAATATAAAGACTAAACTGGTATTTTTTTAATAACAAAGTGCGAATATACTTAACATTTGTATAATGTACATTCAACAGCTGAAATGGATGTTTACAGCTCCAAAAACAGATGAATCAATTCGGTTGGTGGCATTAACCAAGATGATGTTTAAAGCAGTTGGAAGGATGGAAAATATGAGGGATTTAAAAGGCTACGATATAGTGATCATTCCTATTCTTGAAAATGATCACTTTTATGTGATGGGTTTTGATTTGAAAAATCCAGGGATCTATTTGCTAGATAATATGGATAAAGACGAAACAATCGTTTCGATTAAAGATCATCAAGACTACTATAAGAAAGATACGCCATATAAAGTGGTAAGAATTTAAAAAATAAAGTTATATTAAATTAAACAAATCACATAACTAATTTCAGGTTTGTCACTTTTACAGAAGCATATGTTCGTGAAGTATTTGGAGAAATTCCAACATGTGAAAGCTGATAAAATGTCTATGCAGAAAGTGACCAGGGTTGATTTAGAATGAGCTACGATAGGAAATATCATTGATTGTGGTGTATTTGCCATGAGACATATGGAAATGTTCATGGGAAGCCACCGTAAGACTTTTAACTGTGGGTTCAAGAAGTCAGAAAAGCAGGTAAAAACCCAAATTCAGACCCTGCGTAAGAAATACGCCTGCAGAATCTTATTGTCGGATATAAACGTGCAAAAGCAAAAACTGTTAGCAAAGGTTGGTTTGTAAAACAATTAAAAACATGTTAGTGTTGGGTTTACATAGCAGTTTTATTTCTAACGCTCTTAGATAAAATTTGCCTTGTAGGATTATGTAACTTATCTAAAACATGGTTTTCGTTGTAAGATATTAATGTTAACTATATGTAGTCTATATTTTTTTGTGAACCATTTATGTAAGAATTGTATTAATTACTTGTGTTAGGATTTTGGCCATATGGTTGTAAGGAGTAGTCAATAAGAAAAAATAATTAACTAGTATCATAAAGGTGATGTAAGGTTGTGTATGACATTTCCATAAAAGGTGATGTAAAGTAGTATTATAATATGTTTCTTGCTTAATCATGTGACATGAAGTATGGTGTATTGAAAAATGTAGGTGACATTTCAATAAGTGAATGTCATTAGGTATAGGTAAAATAAATTAAAAAGTACAACATCTTGTACTTGCAAAATTGTATCTCCCATGTGACTTACTTTTTAGTAAACGTCTAGGAATAAAACCATAAAAAAATAGGAATATAACCATAAAAACTAATGGTGAAATATTATCAATTAAATAAATCATTACATCTTTATAATGACTTACAAAAAAAAATTTGTCGCAATTAGGAATATAACCATAAAAATGTGTTACAACAACTTACAAAAAAAAATTGTCATGGTAAACATAAAAGTAATAAAGTGTAGCATGTGGTTACAAAATAGTCCGGTCTTTCTTATCTGTAAAGAAGTGTAAGTAGATGTAAGTCAAATATTACATCAATATGGCACATATGTTCGTACAACATTTTGCCAATAGTCTGGTTATAAGAGTACTGTAAGTTGATGTAGGGCATTGCTTCATAAACGACCATAAAATAATTATTTAAAAATAAGATATCCTACTTAATTGTTTAAAAAATAATACGGTTTTAAAATCATTTATTTATTAAAAAAATAAAAATAGTTAAATAAAATTTTGTGAAGTAATAACTTATTACCTGAGAAAAAATTTTTCAAAAAAAAAAGGATGAAGAGGGATTTCCATAAAAGATAATGTAAAGTAATATTATAATATGTTTCTTGCTTAATCATGTCACATAAAGTATGGTGTATTGAAAAATGAATGTGACATTTCAATAAAGCGAATGTCATTAGGTATAGGTAAAATAAATTAAAAAGTAGATCTTGTACTTGCAAAAGTGTGTCTCCCATGTGATTTACTTTTTAGTAAACATCTAGGAATATAACCATAAAAAAAATTAGGCACATATGTTGGTGTAATATTTGACTCACATATGTTTGAAAATAATTATTTTTTTGTAAAAAAATGTAAGTAGATGTAAGTCAAATATTACATCAATATGGCACATATGTTCGCACAACACTTTGCCAATAACCTGGTTATAAGAGTACTGTAAGTTGATGTAGGGCATTGCTTCATGAACGACTATAAAATAATTATTTAAAAAAATATCCTACTTAACTGTTTAAAAAATAATACGGTTTTAAAATCATTGATTTATTAATAAAAAAGAAAAATAATTAAATAACAATTTGTGAAGTAAAAACTTATTACCTAGGAAAATTTTTTCCGAAAAAAAGGATGAAGAGGGATTTAGATTATAAAAAAATGGGATTAGGAATCCCTACAGAGGGTTCGAACCCCTAAGTAATTTAGCTATAGCTTTTTTGTTCTTTGTATAACGTTTTGTCGAAAACATGCTTACAACATAAGTGTAAGTAGATGTAATTTAACCCTACGTTTTCTTACATTTCAGATTCAAATTATTATTATTTTTTTATTTTTATTATTAATAAAATTATTATTATTATTATAAAAACAATTAATGTAACTTAAATTTTATGTATTTAAAACATTAGTGTAAGTTGATGTAAGTCAATATTACATTTTAATGCCTGTGAGATAAAAAATCAGTTTCTCACTGTAGGTAGAAGTAAGTTAATGCACTTAGTAATTAATCATTTCGATGTAAGATTATAGTGCGTCTAATACTTGATTACATTAATGATATCACCAAAATACATACATCATTGGTAAGTGTTTTTACAATAACTTACATTAATATTTGCCCATGAAACGTAAAACGCTTACAGCGATACATTCTAAAAAGCAAACAAGACTAATATCCTACACTCAGATCAAAAAGCTACATCAACGTGACATTTTCTAACAGTAACATTGACCTTCTAACATTCTTAACAAAAAGTTGCATTTCTAAAAACCAACTAACCATAAAATATTATGTAATACTTTAGTTTAAAATATTAGGTAATATTTTAGTTTAAAATATTAGGTAATATTTTTGTTTAAAATATTATGTAATAGTTTAGGTTCCCAAAAATCGTTTCATGGCAAACCAAAACACACGACACATTGTTGCCTACTTTTGAGATGTTGATTCCCCAACATTTGCTTTCTTTTTGCAATTGCGAGAATCATGGAAGGTTAACTGATTGCATGAACGACGCATCCTCGGGTTCTTTTTAGAATTTTCAATAGCCATCTCTCCAGGTCCAACTAAACGTCCATTCGTACCACAACCCTTGTTACGAATGCCATGAGGAGGCAACAGGTCGATAGTCTCTTCATCATGTTGACCCACCAACTGTTCAATTACGCATTGCTTTTTTTGTGAACTTGAACATGGAAATTTATCAACTAATTCCCTCTTCAATTCCTTCACTTTTTGGTTAAAAGAGGAAAGTCCGTCCACATTAAATGCCAAATGATCGACACATTCGTTAACACAATCAACCACTTCATTCCTCAAAACCGAAACTTCCGTATTATCAACACTAAGCCTTTGGGAAAGGCTATAAACACGACTTGGTAGACTCCCTTTTCTCCAACGGTTGGAAATGTAACGATCAGGAATGTTTTTTATTTGGTGCAGTCTAAAAACACAGAATGTATGACGACAGAGATAACCAACACGAGTGAATCCCATGCATGAGCATTCATATGAATGCTCTTGCATATGAACATAAACCTGCCATGAGAAAATTAAATTCTTTAACATAAATGTTGACTAGAATTCTACTAAACCTGTTGAGCTGAGAACGAGGTAGTATAGTACCTTAAAATGGTTGACAAAGTCACATCGGTTGTCCATGGAGAAATTGTGTACACTTTGAAATTGTCAACAACATCAACATTAGTGATGAAACAATTTATCATGCCCTTATAAATCTCTTTTTGAACATCTTTAAAAATTGTTTGAGTGTAAATCTTAGCAGCATGAACTTCCAAATCTAATCCTGTTTTGAACGAACATGTGGTGGTGTTTGATTTGAATTCTACAACCCTTTTATTGTACCTTTGATTGTCTATAGCGGCGTCAAAACACATCAAAAATTGAACAAGTGTGTTGGTACTACCTGATGTCACCTTAAACATGTAGTTAGAACTCTCACAACGAGATGTAGTTTTCATAAGACAACACATTGGAATGTCACGGAAATAACTAGGTACCCAAAGTTCACGAATTGATAACATTTCATTTAACCAAATGTGGTTTTTCAGTTCAAATTCAGCCATCAGATTATGCCATTTTTCTTCAAAAGTAGCAGGAGAAATGTAAACATTCCAAACTAACTTATGTAATCTAGATCGTATATTTGATTTATGAATCAAATCATACAATCAACAAATATTAGCTTCGAAAAAAGATAATCTAAAGTGGGGTAGATTAGAATTACATACTAAACCTATTATGTGTATAAATGTAAGTTGATGTAAGTGAACAAGTTCCTATTCTCCTTACTTCTAAATTCTGCAACAATGGTGTAAATAAATGTAACTTACTAATACATCATAATATTACAATTATGTATACTAAACTGTAGGTTGATGTAAATATTGTTTGTAAACTGTAAAATATTCAATCTTATTAGATAAATGTAAGTTGATGTAAGTAACTACAATATTACTTAGAAAATTCATACAATACTACAATACAACTCAAAATTAATAATTGTTACATACCACAAACTATACTGAAAATAATGGTAAGTTGATGTAACTGCTAATAGAAAATATGTACATCTTAGTTACAAATTCGAAAACTACCATTAACAAAAACTTAGGTATATCATACCTAGGTAATTCTAAGTATCATAAAATAGACTAAATAAAATACCTTAGATGGTAGCTTTTTCATGATATGCCACATGCAAAGACGATGCACATATTGAGTAAAAACATTTGGCGCTGCAATCCTCATTGCAGGATCTTGATCTGACAAAATTAATCGAGGATGTTAAACATGAATCTTCAGAAAAGCTTGAAGAAGCCAACAATAGGATTCCACTGTCTCATTGTGAATAAGACCAGCACCAAAGGTAACACATTTTTTTGTGGTGATCAACACCCGTAAAGGGTACAAAAATCATGTTATACCTATTAAAGTTTTAAACTTTAAAATTAATGTACATTCACCAGACTATACCAGAATAGATACACATAACATATAATGGAAGGCTTACTTGTTGGTGGAATATGTTGCATCAAAGGCTATAACATCACCAAACAACTGGTAACTGACTTTGGAAACATCATCTGCCCAAAAAATAGCGTGCAAAACACCTTCAGAATGATAAACTTCAAACGAAAAATTGTGAAGGTTCTTAGCATGTTCTCTAGCTTCTTCAAAACCAACTGCACATCACGCTCACCAATGAACATTCTAATATCACAACTGACATTCTTGTAGGATTTCCTGGTGCCACGCATGTTGCGGTGACCACCTTTCAAAGAAGTTTGTAAGCGATGTGCTATAGTAGCACCTACCCTGTTAAGACTCATAGCATGAACAAAGTGGACATCCTCAAAGTTAAGATGCTTTCCTTTACTGGTTAGATCCATGTTTTCAGAAGAAATCAACTCATGATTGTGACTTTCAGAAAATTCATATAACACATAATTAGAAGAGTCATTTATGGCTCTCAATCTAATAAGTGCCTTTCAACCTGCAACTTTGAAACAAGTAGCACGGGAATCAGACATAGAAGTTGGATTCACTGAATCAACCATTTTGCCCCTAGGTTTACCTGCCTTGTTACATACCAAAAATCTATGCGTTATTTCTCCTTCCACTTCTTATACCCAGACATCTCTCCATATGTTTCATACATCTTGTAAACTTCATCCCAAGATAGTTATATCTTTCCAACCACAGGCTTGAATTGGGAACTAACATCAGGGCGCCAAAATCGACTACCATTAGGATTCTGGTAAACTAAGCTACCATGACAACCTAAATAAACAAACAACAGACTCGTGAACCAGGAGAAACACAAGCAAAAAAACTATGACAACCTAAATAAACAAACAACAAACTCTTGAACCAGGAAACCCACAAGAAAAAAAAATGACAAAGATCACAATAACACGTAACATACCTTGCTGGTCGAAACCGATATAACGCAGAGGAGAATCACCAGTAAGTATGTCAAAAATATCATCATTTAAAGGATCTGGGTCATGTACAACAGGAGACAAGTACTCTTCCGTCTCCTCCAAACAACAATTAAAAATTATCAAATCCTTGTCACCTCCACCCATGTTAGATGTTAAAGCAAGATTATTGGAAGTGGTTGAAAGGATCTTCAAAGCATTGTACAAAATTCGAATGTTTAAGAGAAAAAGATGGAAAGAAATGGTTGAAAGGATCTTCAAAGCTTTATACAAACTTTTGGATGTTTCAAAGAAAAGGATGGAAAAAAGAAAGAACAGAGATGTGGAAGAGAAAGTCAACTGATTTGGTGGGAAAGATATCAAAAGAAAGTAAAGTGGAAGAGAATATATATAATAATGTGGTGTGTACTAAGGCTGTCCAAATTGCTCGTCGCTCGACGCTAGATCGGAACTCGCTAGAAAAAAGCTCGGAAAAAGCTCGTTCGAATTTCTCTCGGTTTTAAACGAGCCGAGCATGCTCGGTTCGGTTTCAAAACGAGCCGAGCACGAGCCAAGGTAAGCTCGCTCGCCACTCGCTCGGATAGCCGCTCATTTGGCTCACTCGTTTTGGCTTGTTTAAGTATAACTAAATTACACACACACACACACATATATATATATATATAGAGTAATATTAAAAAAATTTATTGACACTAAAATGTTACAAGTTTCAACAATGAATAATAATGTTGGTATATGTGACAACTAGTACCTGACCGGCCGGCAAGTGCGTACGGTATGTGTACTATCAACAGTAACTATGTGTAATTACATGTGTATAAACAGTACTTGTATTAACATAATTCTAAATACAAGAAACAGTTGTACGTATTTTCGTGTAAACTTAAATACTGTAAGTACAACATACATTTGAAACATTAGTTGCGTGTATTTAAGTGAAAACCTAAGTACAGTTAACACAACGGATCATGAGAAACAACAGTGTTCATGTGAATAACAATAACAAATCGGTTGCGATCTGATATCCATAGATGACAGGAATCAGATGGCCGACAATTCAATGTGAAAACAATGTGAAAACAGGATGTTTAGTTGAGTCCGACAGTGAGGAAATACTACTTAAAACCATGTTACAGTGTCGTTTCAGAATAGCAAATTGACAGTATGTTTGCGTGGATGACGATTCACACAAACATATCTGTGAGTTTAACATTCTGAAATGATAACTGAAAAGTAGAAAACAAAAGTCGGAAAGCAAAACCATCGTCGTGTTCGTTCGAGTGACGATTCGAACGAATACGCGCGACGGTGACGCGATCCGACGAAACGGAAACGAAAACACGACACGAACGAAATTAAATTAATAAAATAAAATAAATAACATTTTACAATTTTGAAACTCATCAAAATAATTAAATTAACTTCCTTTTTACTTAAAACATATGAATTACGCGTTAAATTCCGGAAACGCAACGTAAACGCAAACCGAGCAACGAAAACGAACCCGAATTCACTCGGGGTATAAATACCCTAAATGAACTACTTCTTCCTCATTCTTCTCTTCCCACTCTCTCTCTAAACTCAATTTCAGGCTCTCTCTCTCTAGAAAACCCTAACTTCTCTCTACCATATCTCCCTCATTTCTTAACGAAATCGAGTGATTCTTGCGCCTAAACGAAGCTCTCATCGTCCTCTACGTGAAAGTACAACAGATCGGGGAGTTTGTCCAGCCAAAAACGAGGTATGAAGCTATAAAAAAATCTGGAAATAGAGTTTTGATGTCTTCTTCATTGGCCATGCACATACCCACCCATTCGGTGTAAAACCGATACCTACACGTACCCTACAAAAACGAGAACTAACCTTGGTGTTACCATAACGAGACCACAACTCTAGCATCACCCTAGATTCGATGAGAGGATGGTTGCTGAAACAGGTTCGCGAGAAACAAAGGAAGCAAGGAACGAACCATTTGACCAGCTGGGCAGCGAACCTGCATGTAGCCGAAGCCACCAACCACCGAACCTTTTTCGGTTAGCCAAACCATGATGCTGTTCACGAACCTTGTCTTGGAAAACCTTCATCTTCATCAGACGAACCCTAGACGATCCGAACCTTTTTCCAGCCATGTGTCGAACCCCTTTCATCCAAACGAACCTTTGACTGGACAGCACTAGCAGCGAACCCTTATTGTCTTCTACCCGAACCTTCTGGGCCAACCCTAGGCAAACCCTGGAATCCCATGTGCAACGAACCTTGCTGGTTCGCATGATTGAGTCGCGAACCCTCTATGCGGAGACATAGCCAAACCTTAGCCTTGTACAGTCGAACCCTGAACACACCTTCAATTGAGCGAACCTTAAACCCAAAGGTTCGCTGGATTTTATGGTCGAACCTACTATCCTTTCTTCGGCCGAGACTTGCTAGCAGCCCAAACTCACGGCCGGCCTATGTGTGAGCGTGGATCCCATCATGTTTAATTGACCAATTGATTAGCCCAACTCTGGCCCAAATCTCATTACATCCTCGGCCCAAAACATATCTAAGATCGGCCCATGTGATTCTCGGCCAAAACATTCGCAACCCCACAGGCCCAGAACCTTGTACAACTCGGCCCTATAACAAATGGCTTGGCCCACGCGAAGGATTCAGCCCATTAAGCCCAACAATATTTACACAGGCCCAATACCACAAGGATTGACTCATGAGATCCAAATTGGGCCATCTTATTTATTTGGCTCACACTCATTATATTCGGCCCAATGGCATCTATCATTCGGCCCATATGGGTTATTACATAACCTTAACATACTAAATCAAAGATCATGAATAACGTGAATGGGGTCATATATATATACAAAGACATAAAGTTCAAGTTTTCCGAAGGTAATAAATACTAAACCAGTTGGACATAAAAACTAATAACAAATATTAAAAACCTTAAGTTAAAGGGGGTAGTTATTATTAAAGTCCATAACATTTAAACGGGGCCGAATGGGGTACGATGTGTTAGCCGACAGTAGGGCTAACACATACACGTGCACAAATCTATGCAAATGATACTTATAGGATTACATACAACGTGAAATCAATACAGGATCGTGAAATCTACAACATAGTACAACAAAGAGCGTGTGCATTTCTTGTTTAAGCTAAGTCAATCACTACAACAACAAGGTGAGTTCATATGCCCCTTTTCTTTAATCTTAACTGATTTTAAACTCACGGGGCTGAGAAACATGCTTTACTTTTATTTATTTAAAGGTTTTGCTTAACATTTTGCTTATACTTTGATTTAGATAATATTAAATTGTTTATTATCGCTTATCATTGTATGCATGCTTGTATGATCATGAGATGACAGGGACAATCAGATGAATATGATAATATAATTTCATAATTCATCAACACACTAGAATAACATAGTTGTAAGATTTTATCTTATAACACTTAGTTATTCTTACATGAGTGAACATTGAAAAAATTCATACGCCAACAATCATTGAGAACAATTACAGAGAAACATGATGACATTACAAAATACATGAATGATCAGAAGATAATATATCTTCTAAATATCATTCAACATTTTAATTTAACTAAGGGTGATAAGTCAAGTACTTATAACGCTTAGTTTACAACTTAAAAACATACTATGCGATAGTATAAACGCATTTATCAATCCACCACCTGAGCAGATTAAGGGTGGCAAGACTAGTTCTTACCACGGCTTAATGGCAACATGGTGAACATATGGATCATTTAGAATGATAATCATGATAACGTATCTTCATGATAACAATATCATTCTCACATCGGTTGACATAAAGTAATAAGACAAGTTCTTATTCAATTTTGTTAACTACATTGGGATCACACGGCGGGATAGAGGTAAATCGGATGCATTGTAGTCTGATTACGTGAGGATCACAATGGATTCCTTTTAGGCTCTATACATTGCATTGAGAATACATTCAAAGGGTTAATTAACACTTTTATTGATTAAAAGTGTACTAATAGTTAACCTGCAAGATTTAGAACAATATAAGGAACAGATTTAATAAATCTAATATCCTTAATACATATAAGAGTTATCAATACTTTGGTTTGAAGACAACAACTCTTAACCTGCAAGATTCAGAACAATATAAGGAACAGATTTAATAAATCTAATATCCTTAATACATATAAGAGTTATCAATACTTTGGTTTGAAGACAACAACTCTTTATTATAGTATTTCAATACATGATATCACAGGTGATAAACAATGAGATGAACAAGTGGGAATTGAGATGGAAATCAATAGTTGTATTGCAAGTGGTGTGGAGTTCTAGTAGTGATGTGGTGGGATGTTGGCTAGGGCTTGGTTCCCTTACATATGCCCTATATATAAGCATCACTACTAGGATGATATATAATTTGTGAATATAAATATTGAGAAGCCATTGGGTGAACAGGTGAAACCAATTACATACAAGTAACATGATTAACATTGTGATTGTGCGTGTGAATGAATCAAGGTTTTCAATTAACATACTTATGAACTCACCAACCTAGTGTTGACTTTGTTTAAATGCATGTTTTCTCAGGTGACGAACAGGTGTAGGTACTTACATGCAAGGATTAAGCTAGTGGACTTTTAGAAGACCTAGCTTTATTTTGTGTTGCATGCTTTTGGTGACAAGAACAATGAATCATCTTTTGTATATCTTGTACAGATACAAGATATAGTTACATTGATTCTTTTGATAGATTTACTTGGTTAAATTATGAACGATACATTGTGATTTAATCTTGTAAGTCTATATCATTGATGTGTTAGCATTTCTCATTTATTTATCATGTGCTATGTAAACAATCTGATCATTCGATTATCACTCACGATATCGCGCCCCGGGAACCTTCCGCCAGACGGGAAAACCCGATCCGTTCCCGCCGGCTCGGGGTGTGATAGTATATTCGAACTAATGAATAATGATGTTGATAATTTATTCAAATATTTTGATTTTTTTATGTTTTCGTTATTCGTTTTGTGACAATTTGTAATTTATGAAATTTATTTTTGTTTTGGATTTGTATATTAATGAACTTATTGTTTTTAATTATTGAGTTTGAAATTGATATAAATATTTTAAATTTGCATAAAGTTTTATTTTAAAACCGAGCCAAACCGAACCAAGCCGAGCTGCTCGGTTTTAAAACAAGCCGAGCAACGAGCACAACATTTGGCTCGATTTTACAAATTCGAACCAAGCCGAACCACTCTGTTTGTAAACGAGCTGAGCACGAGCATACCCTCGCTCGGTTCGGCTCGGCTCGTGTACAGCCCTAGTGTGTCCCTGATAAACATAAAAAAGCATTATAAATCTTTTTGTATCATGATTGCACACTGTGGTTTGGTGGGAAATATATCAAAAAGAAAGAATAGAGATGTGTAAAGTGGAAGAGAAAAGTACAACAAATATCCTCATTTAATGCATTAATAGGAAGACAAAAATACCCTTGGATGATTAAAATACTCTTGTACACGTGTGTGGCTCTGATTGGATGATAAGGGTTAACGCAATAAGGGGAGGTTAAAATCTGATCCTCTCCATTTTACCTAACTTTATATAAATCTATTTTATTTACTTAGAACAATACCATTGTTGGTTTTCTTTAAATCATCATTTGAATCAACCTCAACATGTGAATTACATGTGTTTTTGAACTTACTAAATGACTTTTTAGCTAGTCTTTCACTTTTCCTTCCTACAAATTAATTATATTTAGCACATAATGGTAAATAATGTTATTAAATAAAACAAATTGTTGTATTTTACTCTGCGTTGATCGTCCACTTGAATCAATTTCAATTGTCTTCATTTTTGTAATTACCAAAGTACCTACTTTTTTCAACTTTATTTTATTCTTCTATCTCCTAAAACACCCCTCTTTTGAGTTGATACTGCAAATCAAGAGTATTCTCAGAGGTTATCATATATAACAAAAACAAAAAAAAACACTAATTAAGTTATATTGAGAAACATATATAGATATTAATACTTCTTACAGTTCATTATCAACCTTCAATCAACCAAAAAAATAACAAATTTTGAGAAACATAATTAGATATGAATACTACTTACAGTTCATTTTGAGAAACTAATTAAGTTATTTTGGGTTTTTTTTTCTTGAATTAATTTGTAGTGTTTTGTGCACATCGAGCTTGTTTGATTTGTGATTATGTTTGAGTCATTTTGTATAAAAGTATAGTTTTGTTGTCAGATCATGATTGTTAAAGACATTTTATACTTCTGATATCTTTCTTTCATAGTGTTACAGGAGGTTAATACATGTCTTGTGACATATTCTGTATTTTTTTGCAAGTTTATAAAGTCATGTGACTTGTTTGGCATACTTGTTTTTATAATATCTATCAGCTGTGAATATAATTTCATTTGTTGGTGAAGGTTATAATTTCTAAATGGTTTACCTATAATACTAATAATAATAATTATTATTATAATAATAATAATAATAATAATAATAATAATAAAAAATAAATAAATAAATGTTTTGAGGACAAAATTTTGGTTTCAAAAGTATTTGTAGTTTGTTGTTCAGTCATCTTCTGAATGTTTTATGTTGCATGTTGGGCTGCTAATTAAATTAGTGGGCTGTCAAAATAATTGGGCTTCTAAAGGGTTAAAGATGACAACACTCACAACAGTCTCCCATTGGGCTTCTAAAGGATTATAGAGGACCACAGTCTCCCTTGATTTTAAATCAGATGCAAATATCTATTGATTTCCATGATTAAAAACTATCAGAATTTGATGAAAGTAAGAATTTGACGAAAGTAACAATTTGATGAAACTATCAGAATTTCCATGGTTATGTGTGCTGCAGTATGTTAAGTGTTATGGTTGTAATCAATTAAAAACTAACAGAATTTGATGAAAGTAACAATTTGATGAAAATTTGTATCTATTTCTGGTTACTATTTCTGTAATGTTTGTATTCATAATATGATGGTTGATTTTTAAAAACCCTAATATAAAGTAACTTAATTCTAATTATGTATGTGTGTGTATCTATATAATCGTTATCAATAAAATTTACTAAACAACTATGATTGTAAATGAATCAAGATTATTGAAGACATATTTAGCACAACTTTGACAATCAGAGGTCAACATAAACCAAAATCAACACTTATCTGATTATGTAAGTGCTTCACATGATTAATAAATTTCTGGGAACTAGAAAAGGAAAACTGACCAGAAAACCTCTTAAATCGTTATAGAAGACATTTGATAACGAAAAACCAGCATTTTAAAAACCAGACATGGGTTAACAAGTGTTGATAACGATTTCTCTGCATGTCGAAAGAACATTCATTCAAAGGAAGATTGGGTAACAATGGTGTTACAGAGTTGGGATTTACGGTGACTGGCATTATTTTGAGAGATTTTGAATGGTTTTAGATTTAAACCGACTACCGTCAATCCCTTGCAATTAATCACCAAATTTCGAATACATTTCGAGTCAAAAGAACCCTAAATAACTACTCAAAGAAGATAGAAGATGAACAAATTACATGCCTTTTACTTTGACAATAGCACTTACTTGATGAGGACGAAGCTCCAAATCCGAATTTTTAGAACGACGATGCACCCAATTTCTTCCATCATCGACTTAATCTCTAGAACTCACTTAGATTTTGGTTCAAAAAGAAAAAAAAATCCCAATTGAACGAGAGAGACGTTAACTTTGTACTGGGTAACTGTTTGAATCAAATCAGTTGCAGCGTTTTCTTATACTCAAAATTCCTATAATGCCCTTTCAATTTAAATAATACCAATAAAAGTCAAGCATTCTTATCAACCGTTGGATTCAGCTTTCAATTGATTTTAAACCATTAAGATTGAGTTATACAGTTATCGCAATAAGACAAGGTTAACAATAGAATCATCCCCTATATAACAATAGAACCATCCCCTATATATATATAGGGGATGGTTCCATTGTTAACCCTCCCTTATAGCTTTAACCCGTTAACCTTGGCAAAAAATACCCGAATCTTTGAAAAAAAAATTTCATGGCCTTTATTATACATAAATAAGGGTTTCTTTTTTGTGTTTTTGCTAATTCATCACCATTTAGAATTTAAATCAAGTGCAAGTAAGTGTAAGTTTGCGTTACACTGCTTACATCAGATAGTGTAACTCAAACTTACAATTGTTTTAAATTCTAAACGATGAATAATTAGTAAAAACACAAAAAAGAAACCCCCTATTTATGTATAATAAAGGCCATGAAAAAAAATTCAAAGATTCGGGCATTTTTTGCCAAAGTTAACGGGTTAACGCTTTAAGGGAGGGTTAACATTTGTACCTCTCCCTATATATATATATATATATATATATATATATATATATATATATATATATATATATATATATAGGGAGAGGTTCAAATGTTAACCCTCCCTTATAGCGTTAACCGCTTAACCCTAGCGTTTTTTGGCCGAATCTTAGTTTTTTTTCATGGCCTTACACTTACTATAACTTCCGAACGGTGATGAATTAGCAAAAACACAAAAAAGAACCCCCCTATTTATGCATAATAAAAACCATGAAAAAAAAAACTAAGATTCGGCCAAAAAACGCTAGGGTTAAGCGGTTAACGCTATAAGGGAGGGTTAACAATGGAACCTCTATATATATATATATATATATATATATATATATATATATAAATCGACAATAAATAATAATAATAATAATAATAATAATAATAATAATAATAATAATAATAATAAACAAATGTTAATATCAATTAAGTTGTTATACATATAAACTTACTTATTTTACAAAGTTCTATAAATACTAAATGTTTTATAACTCATAATAAAGTGTTTTAAAAATACTAAGTTTATGTGTAGGATAATAGAAGCAAAATTTAAAAGGGCCAAAACTAACATTCCTAAAAACCTATACTCTGTGTTAGAGAAGTTTGAAGCAAAAATGGATGAATAACCAAACGAGAGGGACTAAGTCCGCCAAAATTCAAAATATCTAAAGCCCCTCCATAGCAGTCGAAGATTCGAGCCATGCTCATCCGGTTTTTCAGCAAAATATATCAAAACGTGCATGTGAGTTTAAAATTCAAAATCCAACGCGGTTACCGCTTAATTTCAAATCAATTAGTGATCTAATTCCCATAAGGGATAACTTTGTTGAAATGTAACCAACTTTTCATTTTGTTCCAATCAAGTCACTCAAACTTTTTTTTATCCCAATTAAGTCATTCAAGTTATTTTTGTGTTTGAATCCTATGTTTTTAACTTGAATAGTAGGTAATACATGTTGATATAAGTTTGAGTGAATAATGTTTTTTTTAAAAAATGACTGATTTACATCAATAATTATTAATTTTAACTAATATCTGACAAAGAACAAAAAATTAATAATTAATAATTACTTATTCAAGTCAGTCATTTTTTTAAAAGAAATTATTCACTCAAACTTATGTCAACATGTATTACCTACAATTCAAGTTAAAAACATAGAATTCAAACACAAAATAACTTGAATGACTTAATTGGGACAAAAAAAAGTTTGAGTGACTTGATTGGAACAAAATGAAAAGTTGGTTACATTTCTATGAAGTTTTCCTTTCACAAAAATAAGCAAATAATTACGCATAAACGACAGCTGTAGAACAGCTCGATTAAATCGAATCATAAACGAATAATACCGATAACAATTGATCAAATTAAACGCATACACACAAGCACGCTTCCTTTCTGAACTGAACAAACCCAAAAACAACCTCTATCATCATCTAGAAACTCGAATCACACTCGCGACGCATAACAGATAGTTTTGAATCAAAACACTCCCAAATCGACTACAAACCAAGTAAGTTCTTACATTAATCTACTCGTAGAGATTCCGGGATCATTAGCCCTAAGTTATCAGGAACTTACTATCATTGAATCAAACGGATTTGATTTGGATTCAAATTTAGGGTTTATGTGATTTGGGATCAATGTGGGAACATGTTTATTAATAACTAAAACGAAATTTTATCGGTTAATCCCCACCCAGCTGAGCGGTAAGGTGATCAGGCATGGTTGAGGGATCCAGGTTCGAAACCCGGGAACAATACTCAAAACCGGTTTTTGACCATTTCTCACCTTTTTAACAATTTTCAATTTTTTTTTAAAAAATCTGTAAAATTTTATAAATCACAAAATATCAATTCTTACATTCTGTTATTTTTTATTTATTCAATAAAAGTTTTTTTATTTACAATAAATAATAAAAATTTTATATTTTAAGTGCAAAGATTTTTATTTAAAATTATTTAAAAACTTATAAAAATTCAGAAAAATATTTTTAAAATTTTAAAAAATATAATATACATATATTTTAGAAATTCTTGAACTTTATGATATATTTTTAGAAAATACTATTTTTGTTATCAAACTAATGTGTTATTAGAATAATTTACTATTACATAAAAAGTAGTAATAATAATAATAATAATAATAATAATAATAATAATAATAATAATAATAATAATAATAATAATAATAATAATAATAAATCCAAATGCTTTTAAAAATCAAGCTTTTGTACAAATAATTTATGGAATAATTTTCTTAAGGAATTATTTTAAAATGTTTATTTCAATTACTAACAATATTTTATTTAATTCAAGTAAAATACTAATATTTATTAAACTTCATAATATTCTTTCTTCAAGTAAGCTTTAAAAAATAAAATAAAATAAATATAATACATTCTAAAATGAATAAATTCCAACATTATTATTAGGAATTCAATACAAATAATAAATAAATAGAATATTTAACATTCTATTTTTTTAACAAGCCTATTAAGTTATTTAGTTATAATACTAAATAAATAGTTACAGAATATTATTCCTAGTTATTTATACAAAATAACAATATTGATAAATAAAGAAAATAATATTTTAAATTTTATTTTATTTAGCTATATTGTGAGAATATTTATTTAATAAATACTCCAAACAATCCATTCAAACTTAAACATATTCAATTAGGACTTCCACTATGAATGACATAGTTTAGGACTTTAAACTTTGAACTCTAAGGTAATAAGACTTTGCTCCTCAAACCTTAGGGTGAGTAGATAGTCTTTGCTTCCTCGTTTATTATTCAAGATCATTGTGGATTAGTTAAGCATACAATCAGGTGAGTTTCTCACACTCCCTTTTTACATTCTTTGTTTTAGGGATGTTCCACATGCTATATTCAAAATAATTCAATTCTAGCAATTATTCAAACTATGATGCAAGTCTTAGACCTAGTTAGTTTTATGTGTTTAGATACTATGCTTTATACAATGTGTTGATTCTATGTGTATTGCTAATCAAGCAACCTAGTACTAAGTAGCCAAAGACGTGTTAGATACCATCTTTGCAATGACTTATGTCATTGGGTGAAAAAAGGTGAAATGTACTCCTAGCAAACTTGTTGAAATACAAATGTTAATTTATAGTATGGTCATTGTGACAATTGCATTCGAGAATTTCGGCATCAACGACGTAAGCACATTTGGTCGTGCTTGAAATCCACATTGATTTAGCAATTTTAGTTATTACAAGTTGATAATGATTGATTAGATCTTGATTTTGAACGTAATGATATAGTTAGGGTTGTTGATTATTGCCTAGAAGATGGCTAGGATTGATTATAAATGAAGAACACGATGTTTTAACGGGTAAATCTTTGTTTTGATCCGTTGTAAGGCCCGGTTTGCATGAAATCATAACTATGATTATAATGGTTTAAACCATTTGATTGTGACAATGTAGGTGATTAGTTTGATTAATCTTTGAAATGCAAGGTTAAATCCAAGTGTTTCAAACTAATCACAATCATTAACATACTTATTGGAACGATTATCTGACTGTTATTGATGTTAAACATGGTTACTAAACCTATTCTAATGCTATATTGTGATATTTCATGATATTTGGGTAATCAATAACAAGGATTGATCATTCCTAAGCCATTAATCTGTTTAGAAACTGTTTTAGCATTATAATCAACAACATTAACTATTTGATTAATCCGAGATTATTCTGATTAATCAAGTGTGTCATCAACCTTGTACTTGGAACCTAATTCAGTGTAGGTTCCTACATTACCATACATTGTATGATATAACATTAAATTAACTAATTAAATACTTAACATCAGTTTGATGACCGTTAAGACAATGTCTTTGACATTGGACGTTCAGAAAGATCTAATCAGTAAGTTATAACATAAATAATTTATTAAACATAAATTAATGCAGAATTACACTATTATCACCAGTCTGCGAGTGATCTTGCTATCTTGAGACTTCAGGTGAGTTTTGTACAACCCCTTTTCTTTTTAATGCTTTACAAACATCGGGGTATTATTGTGGAACTTTTATTAAACATATGATATGTATCACTGTTATCTGCGTGATTTCATGTGTTTTGTTGAGAACTTGTGTATTTCATGGGATTTTGCCTGGAGAACAGAAACTTAAAAGTCCTCATTTTTGAACTGTATCTAGTGAACCCATGTGGGGCCGAACGGGGAACAATGATAGTATTATCGGCTGACAACCTATTTGCTAGGAGTCTGCAACTCCCCTTGCTGTGAATGTTTGTAACCTATTTTTAGAACTTCTTAATGTTGTGATAGACATTAAGACAATGAGGCATTAAGATGTTACCGATGGGTAGTATCTTATAGAACAAGAACGTCCGAAAGGAAATAGATACGGGTCCCATGGTTATCTGGAACGAAATATTTTGAGAACTTGTATAACATATCATATTGTTGAACATGAACTTTACGAACTCACCAGCTTTGTGCTCATCTTTCAAACTTAAACCTTTTTGCAGCGAAATAGTGATCGTCGGTGAGGATACACTTTTGGAACACTTGTACTTGAATAATTTATTTATGTAATTAAATAAACTTAGTTATACACTATAATGTTGATTGTAATGACGAACCTTGTAACGTATTTACTTTAAGTTAGTCTGTGTGTTGTGATACCGGATCAAGTAAGTCACACCTCATCTCTGAGACATCACCACTATGCTTCCGCAACCTTCTCAGAACGACGAATGACTTCATCTCAGGTGACGAGAGGTGGGGGTGTGACAGGGTGGTATCAGAGCCATATGTTATAGAATTTAGGTGGACTTAGATACCTAGACTATAACCATAGGCTCGTATAGTCACACATAGAGCACCGAACATAACTAATGAACAAAACTTGTTTTGAATTAAGCATGGATAATCAGGTGGTACAAATTCCAGTTATGAGTGGCCAGCATAACGAAATTCGCAACACGCGCGCGTTCTAGTTTAATTTAATTCATGCAGAACAATAATAACTATAAAGACGAATAGTTGCTTTAAGATAGGAAGAGATATCATATCATGTTTATGTTGAATAGTATTATTCAATATTTATTCCGTGATACTGATTAGAGATTTTCATATGTGATAATTGATGATACGCCTAGCTCTAGTTTGAGCTCGAATTTCGATTCATCGGAAGCATTGTCGGCTACTTTCCAGTCGGTACCACAGTTACCAGCTACGTTATCACCACATGCACTATTTGCTTCAACCAAACATTCTCAAGCACCGAGTGTGGATGCTTCCTTAGGGAGGAGGCAGAGTTCATCACCTCAAAGGATTCCGGTATGTGATTGACTTCGACGCATGCGGGGTTAAGCCCGCAAGACTACGGGTCTTCCTTCACGACGACAGCCGGCACCGAGGGACGTGCCTAACATTATCCATGAGATGAGAGAATCATCCCACCAGGCGGAGCTACAGGCATGACTTTAGTAGGTTACCCAGGATCTAAAGGGTACGCGCCATGAGTTACAGCAGTCCTGTACTACTCTAGAGAACACTCGTACTACCGTATTAGAGATACTTACGTCTCACCTGACTTTTATGAAGCAGGTGAATGCTCTAAATACGGTATCATCTCTGAATACCTTGTGTGTGAACTGTTTACTAATATCAAACTTGTATGAACTATAACTAGATAATAAAATAGAACTATGAGAACACGTTTGTGTGGGAACATATATGTTGCCTGTATGGCAATGTATCGTAGAATTATGAGAACAATTTGTGTGAGAACTTATCAGTGTCCTGTATAATAATATATCAAAAACATGTGAATGACATATCTATATCACAGTACTGTGAGCTGTGTAATATTCTAACATGTTTTTAAAATGACAGGACTGAGTATAACTACAAACCTTTGTGTGATTTCTGTGTACTGAGAACATGTCTGAACTATATCAATGTAGTTATACTATATTTATTATAAATCACATTTCGACATAAATTTTCAGTATGACTGAATATGGTTGAATTAATGTGATTGAACAAGGGTTATATTTTTTTTATTCTTGAGCTGACCTGAGTTTGTCTGCATGTGAGCAGAACGATGGCTCCGAAACGAGGTCGACCAGCCAAGAAAGCTGGCAGGAATAATACTAACCTCGAACTGAATCAAACCCCACCTGTGAACGTAGAACCAAATCTGGATCTGCGTGTCAATCCGGAAGTGAACACGGTTCCACCTGCATGTGCAAGTGGATCTGAACTGAACGATGTAATGATAGCTCGAATTGTAAATGAGCAACTGGTGGTAGTTATTCCAGGTATGTTAGCTCAATATCAGCAGAACATAGCTTCTAGCCTCAGTGGAAGCCATGTAGAGCGCAACATTACGCACAGGAGTATAGAAACTGTCACACCCTGGTCGTTGCGGAAGCGTACGGTGTGACTTCAAGGTTTCACAGTCATGATTTACAACAAAAGACATACATATTTCTATGTTACAGTACAATAACACAACGACATTAGCCACAAGCCTAATGTAATAACAGTTTTATCAGAGTTTCACACATATATACTACACAATATATCACACTGTTGAGTCTATCTCTTATAGACTCCACCATGGGTCTCCCGAAATTGAGCTCCCAGCTCCACCCCCTGTATCAATACACCCCCTGTATCATTTGGTATCTGAGAAAACATGATTTTAAACAATCAGCATATCGCTGGTGAGTTCACAAGTTTATTTGTTAAAGAAAACTATCAAAATGTATACAATGTATCGCAAAAGATTTAAATGTTTGCATAAAAAGAGTTCAATAATGTTAATGTCCCAAATAGGGTATAAAATATTGGTATTCAGTGCAGACATTGTTCCTTTCAACAATGTCGTGTTTCTCCGCTCTGACCAGCAGTCCAATTATAACTCCAGGGCTCCCGTAACCGAGCTGACGAGTTCAGTGTTTGCCCCTTCCCAATGTCCTTGTCGCAAGACATTGTGTGTTTAGCCTTATTGAGCGCCCGCTCGACATCCAGTCGTGGTTTTAGCTACGAACCACGGGCGAGGATTGTCAATCACAAATAGAATCTATTCTCAATAATCACGCCCCCCCCACGGTTAACGGTTACAGAATAGGGGACTTAGCGACAAATATGTAACCCGAGAAATAACGACAAGCCTGGTCATATGTTTTCTCCACTGTCTCGTGTTTCAACCAAATGTTTTACAACATATATTGAAAGCGTTTCAGAATTTCCACCTGATCTCAAATCAGGCATCATGTTTCACAAAACAGTTCACAAGATGTTTCAAAGTTCCACCTGATCAAATCAGGCATCACGTTACACAAAACAGTTCACAAAATGTTTCAAAGTTCCACCTGATCAAATCAGACATCACGTTTCACAAAACAGTTCACAAAATGTTTCAAAGTTCCACCTGATCAAATCAGGCATCACGTTTTTATGTTTTCTCATTCCCCGAGTTCAAAAACCAAAATACAGAAAAGGGGATTCGTGAACTCACCTGTGTTGATTCAAATCACTAACAAAGCACAACGTGAACCACTAGTTCTTGCGCTCAAAACCTGTATGTCATTAGAGTTCTATAAGTTACTTGAGCCTAATCTGACTATCAGAACTATCCTTAATTCAACACCTCATCACATGTGTTAACTGAGAACCTGTAATGATCTAGGTACTCATTAAAAGTTTTATGAATTGTTGGTGTAATCAGGACATTTCCAGTTTAACCAAATTAGTATTGTTGTTGATTATATCACCAAAACAATTTCTCAATGGATTCCAGGTTTAGAAACAGTTAATCCTTATCAGTGATCATTCCAGAGAATGATCAGAATCATCACAACCATTATTATGATCAAATGGTTAAAACCATTGTGATCTGTGATATGGTTTCATGATAATCGGACATTATAACGGATCAAAACAAAGATTTCACCGTTAACCTGTCGAGTTCTTGATTTCTAACTATTCCTAGCCATCATCTAGGCAATAATCAACAACAATAACCATGATATCACTGTTAAAATCTAGATCTAATTCATATATTATCAAACTAATAGAAGAGATCGAATCGTTACCCTTTAGAACGGATTTCTCGGATGAAAACGATGATCAGGACTTGTAGAAACGTTCCCTAACTTGATCCGGATGTTTGGATGGCTTCAAAACTGAGATTTGGGGGTTAAAATTCGATCTGGAGCGTTTGAAAGTCGAAAATATCGACTAAAATGAGTTCTGATCAAGAAAAGCAGATTTTTATGCGTACTGCTTCCGTCGCGTACCGTGAAGGATTTAAAAAGGTTCCTTCGCGTACCTCCACCGCCTTAGTTAGTTTTCAATTTTGTTTTCGCGATTCCGGGAGCATACGAACTCCGTTTTACGCGCCGTTTTCGCCCACGTTCACGATTTTTCGAGCTCTTTCCAATTATTATAATTTCAAGACCTGAAAAGTTCAAAATATATGATCTCTTATTTAACGCTATATTCGAATCAGTGTATCTTAAAATCGGAGCCTCGTTTCGAAATTTCGCTTACACTCATTTTCTTTATTTTTGAGTTATGATTCTAACCTGGAATTTGTGAATTGTCACAGTCTCCCCCCGTTAATAGAATTTCGTCCCGAAATTCAGTTTGTTCATCTCAATACTGAAGTGTCACCAAACAAATGGGGGTATTTAAGTTTCATCTGATCTTCGCGTTCCCAGGTAAATTCTGGTCCTCGCCTTGAGTTCCAACGGACCTTTACTATTGGAATGCGACTTTGTTTCAACTGTTTTACTTCCCGATCCATGATTTCCACCGGTTCCTCTATGAAATGTAATTGATCATCGATTTGAATTTCTTCCAACGGTATCACAAGCGTTTCATCTGACAGACACTTCTTGAGATTCGATACATGAAATGTGTCGTGCACCCCACTAAGTTCTGATGGTAGTTTGAGTTTGTATGCAACAGGTCCAACCTTTGCGATAATTTCAAATGGCCCTATGTATCGAGGGTTCAATTTGCCACGTTTTCCGAATCTTACAACTCCTTTCCAAGGTGAGATCTTTAACATGATGCGGTCTCCAACTTGGAAAGACAATGGTTTACGTCTCACATCAGCATAGCTTTTCTGACGATCTTGTGCGGCTCGCAGTCTGTCTCGAATTTTGAAGATTTTATCTGTCGTTTCCTGAATGATTTCTGGACCTGTGAGTTGACTTTCACCAACCTCGATCCAACATAAAGGTGATCGGCATTTACGACCGTATAACGCTTCAAATGGGGCTGCCTTGATGCTCGTGTGATAACTATTATTGTATGAGAATTCAATCAAAGGCAAGTGTGTATCCCAACTGCCTCCAAAATCAATTACACATGCTCGAAGCATGTCTTCCAAAGTTTGGATAGTCCTTTCGCTTTGACCATCCGTTTGAGGATGATATGCTGTACTCATATCCAAACGAGTACCCAATGCATCATGTAGGGTCTTCCATATTCGTGAGGTGAATTTACTGTCTCGATCTGAGATGATAGAAGTCGGAATTCCATGACGAGAAACTACTTCCTTGATGTAAAGTCTCGTGAGTTTATCCATCTTATCAGTTTCTTTCATAGGCAAGAAATGTGCAGATTTTGTAAGACGATCAACTATTACCCAGATGGTGTCATTGCCGCTAGAAGTTCTGGGTAGTTTCGTGACAAAGTCCATTGTAATTTGATCCCACTTCCATTGTGGAATCTCTGGTTGTTGCAACAATCCTGACGGTTTTTGATACTCGGCTTTAACCCTAGAACATGTTAAACATTTGCTAACATAAAGTGCGATGTCAGCCTTCATGTTAGGCCACCAATATAGCTCCTTGAGGTCATGATACATTTTGTCGGAACCCGGATGTACAGAGTATCGAGATTTGTGAGCTTCATCCATCACTAAGCTCCTTATATTTCCAAAGTTTGGTACCCAAACTCTGTTTGCAAAGTAACAAGTTCCGTCAGTTTTGACCTCAAATTTCTTATTCAAGCACCGCAAGGATTCATTCTGCAAGTTTTCTTCCTTAAGAGCTTCAATTTGGGCATTTCGAATTTGAGTAGTAAGGCTTGTTTGAATAATCATTCCCAAAGCTCGCACTCGTAATGTCTTGGTCCGCTCTTTTCTACTCAAAGCATCTGCGACAACATTTGCCTTGCCGGGATGATAACGAATATTGCAATCATAATCATTGAGTAATTCAACCCAGCGACGTTGTCTCATATTCAAGTCTTTTTGATCGAAGATATGCTGAAGACTTTTATGGTCAGTGTAAATAGTACACTTTGTACCATAAAGGTAGTGTCTCCAGATTTTGAGTGCGAACACTACAGCTCCTAGTTCCAAATCATGCGTAGTGTAGTTCTTCTCATGTGTTTTGAGTTGCCGGGATGCGTATGCAATGACTTTGTCTTTCTGCATTAGTACACAACCCAATCCTTGATGGGATGCATCACAGTACACTATGAAATCATCTGTTCCTTCAGGTAGTGACAAAATAGGTGCACTGCACAGTTTTTGCTTTAATAATTGAAATGCTGTTTCTTGTTGGTTGCTCCATTCAAATTTCTTATTCTTTTGCGTCAATGCAGTCAATGGTAAAGCTATCTTAGAGAAACCTTCAATGAATCTTCTATAATATCCTGCTAAACCGAGAAATTGACGTACTTCCGTCGGGGTCTTGGGTGCATCCCAATTCTTGATAGCTTCAATCTTGGCAGGATCAACATGTATTCCCTTTTGATTTATTATATGCCCAAGGAATTGTACTTCTCTCATCCAAAATTCACATTTGGAAAATTTGGCATACAACTTTTCATTCCTTAGTAATTCCAAAATAAGCCTGAGGTGTTGCTCATGATCTTCTTTGGTCTTGGAATAGATAAGTATATCGTCAATGAACACAATGACAAATTTATCCAAATACGGTCTACAAACCCTATTCATAAGGTCCATAAAAACTGCCGGGGCATTTGTCAATCCAAACGGCATAACCAAAAATTCATAATGGCCATACCGAGTTCTGAAAGCAGTGATTGGAACATCTTCTTCTTTGACCCTTAACTGGTGGTATCCTGAACGTAGATCAATCTTTGAATAAAAACTGGAACCTTGCAACTGATCGAATAAATCATCTATCCTTGGTAACGGATATCGATTTTTGATCGTAAGCTTGTTCAATTCTCGGTAATCGATGCACATTCTAAAGGTTCCATCCTTCTTCTTAACGAACAAAACAGGTGCTCCCCACGGTGAGAAACTTGGTCTGATGAAACCTTTGTCCAACAACTCTTGTAGTTGGTTAGATAACTCTTGCATCTCCGATGGGGCTAGTCTGTATGGCGATCGAGCTACTGGTGCTGCACCAGGCACCAAATCAATTCGAAATTCTACTTGTCTGTTAGGTGGTAATCCAGGCAGATCTTCTGGGAATACCTCTGGATACTCTCGTACGATCGGTATATCTTCTAGTCGTCTATCTTTTGACTTCCTTTCCATGACGTGCGCTAATATAGCTTGACATCCCTTGCGTAGGTACTTATGGGCTTTCATACAGGTGATAATTTGTACCGCCTTTCCGCTCTTTTCACCCTGAATTAAGAGAGTCTCCCCACTTGGTAGTGGAATGCGGACTACCTTCTGATAACATATAATTTCTGCGTGGTTTTTGGACAACCAATCCATGCCAACAACCACATCGAAACTTCCCAGTTTCACCGATAAAAGGTCTATAGCAAAAACATAGTCCCCTAATTGTAACGTGCACCCTTGAATTTTCTCACTAGTTTCTATCAGTTTTCCGTTGGCTAATTCTATTGTGTATCTATCGTGTAATGCAGTTGGATTAGCTCCAATTAATGTGCTAAATTCAGTTGACATAAAGCTCTTATCTGCCCTAGTATCAAATAGAACCGAAGCATAATGATTATTGACAAAGAACGTACCCGTCACCAGGTTTGGATCTCGTTTGGCGTCTCCAGCTGCAATTACAAAGGCCCTACCCCGAGCATTGTTACCACCTTGATTCGCTAGCTTTGGGCAATTCCTCCTGATATGACCTACTACTCCGCATTCGAAACAACTCTTATTATCCCTGTTACTATCGGTCACCGATGTAGGTACAGAGGCCCGACAATTTCTCGCTAAATGTCCACGTTCCCCACATCTGTTACAAATGAAGGGCTTACATTCACCCACATGATGATACCCACATTTCTCACACTTGGGAAGTTTTCCCTCGTAAAATTTCTTATCAGTTGTTATAGCAGTGTTCACTCTAACATGAGTCGGTCTCTTTTGTGGTTGATTTAGTGGATTGCTATTCCATTTTCGTTTAGTAACAATGTGTTGCTTTTCTTCAGGTATCTTCATCCCCAGAGTTTCACGACGAACTGCCTGATCAATCAGGCGATGAGCCAACCGAATTGCACTCTGAATGGTATCTGGCTTAGAAGAAGTCACCATATCTTCAATGTTTGGAGGAAGCCCTTTCAGATACTGCTCTATTCGCTTGTATTCAGGAGTGACCATCGTTGGACAAAGTTGTGCCAGCTCATGAAATCTGGTAGTATAACTGGCAATGTCATTCCCTTGCACTTTCAGGTTATAAAATTCTTCTTCCATTTTTTGGATCTCACTTCGTGGACAATATTCATCCATCATCATTTGCTTCAGCATTAACCAGGGAATCTGATAGGCCTCATCAATGCCTAAACCTTGAACATGATTGTTCCACCATGTAAGAGCTGCTCCATTCAGAGTACAAGTGGAATACTTGACTCGGCATTCCTCAGAACAATTACTGACACGAAATACCGTTTCCATCTTTTCGCACCATCGAATCAGTGCGATAGCTCCATCGGTTCCATTAAAGCTAAGAGGCTGGCAATTCAGGAAATCCTTGTAAGAACATGCCTTTGGTGCAGATCCCATGGTTCCAGCAGACGCACTACCTCCTGCAGCACCATTTCCACCCACAGCTCCACTGCCACCTCCGGCATTGTTGCCAGTAGCACCAGATCCTCCCTCTCCTATGTGTTGTTGATTTCTGTAGGTGGCCATAGCATCAGCCACTCGTCTGTTTATAAGCTGATCCATCTCTGTTGAGATAGCAGGTTGCTCAGTTTCAGGATTGCCATGTGGATTTTCTTGCGGATTTCCCTGCGGATTCCCTTGTGGATTTCGCCTCGGTCTTCCTCTTGGCATGTTTCTGAACATGCAACAAATATGTTTCGTGTTAGAGTCATATGGCTATAGATTAGGTCTTAGTCATGCAACCTACTTCGCTATAAACCAATGGCTCTGATACCAATCTGTCACACCCTGGTCGTTGCGGAAGCGTACGGTGTGACTTCAAGGTTTCACAGTCATGATTTACAACAAAAGACATACATATTTCTATGTTACAGTACAATAACACAACGACATTAGCCACAAGCCTAATGTAATAACAGTTTTATCAGAGTTTCACACATATATACTACACAATATATCACACTGTTGAGTCTATCTCTTATAGACTCCACCATGGGTCTCCCGAAATTGAGCTCCCAGCTCCACCCCCTGTATCAATACACCCCCTGTATCATTTGGTATCTGAGAAAACATGATTTTAAACAATCAGCATATCGCTGGTGAGTTCACAAGTTTATTTGTTAAAGAAAACTATCAAAATGTATACAATGTATCGCAAAAGATTTAAATGTTTGCATAAAAAGAGTTCAATAATGTTAATGTCCCAAATAGGGTATAAAATATTGGTATTCAGTGCAGACATTGTTCCTTTCAACAATGTCGTGTTTCTCCGCTCTGACCAGCAGTCCAATTATAACTCCAGGGCTCCCGTAACCGAGCTGACGAGTTCAGTGTTTGCCCCTTCCCAATGTCCTTGTCGCAAGACATTGTGTGTTTAGCCTTATTGAGCGCCCGCTCGACATCCAGTCGTGGTTTTAGCTACGAACCACGGGCGAGGATTGTCAATCACAAATAGAATCTATTCTCAATAATCACGCCCCCCCACGGTTAACGGTTACAGAATAGGGGACTTAGCGACAAATATGTAACCCGAGAAATAACGACAAGCCTGGTCATATGTTTTCTCCACTGTCTCGTGTTTCAACCAAATGTTTTACAACATATATTGAAAGCGTTTCAGAATTTCCACCTGATCTCAAATCAGGCATCATGTTTCACAAAACAGTTCACAAGATGTTTCAAAGTTCCACCTGATCAAATCAGGCATCACGTTACACAAAACAGTTCACAAAATGTTTCAAAGTTCCACCTGATCAAATCAGACATCACGTTTCACAAAACAGTTCACAAAATGTTTCAAAGTTCCACCTGATCAAATCAGGCATCACGTTTTTATGTTTTCTCATTCCCCGAGTTCAAAAACCAAAATACAGAAAAGGGGATTCGTGAACTCACCTGTGTTGATTCAAATCACTAACAAAGCACAACGTGAACCACTAGTTCTTGCGCTCAAAACCTGTATGTCATTAGAGTTCTATAAGTTACTTGAGCCTAATCTGACTATCAGAACTATCCTTAATTCAACACCTCATCACATGTGTTAACTGAGAACCTGTAATGATCTAGGTACTCATTAAAAGTTTTATGAATTGTTGGTGTAATCAGGACATTCCCAGATTAACCAAATTAGTATTGTTGTTGATTATATCACCAAAACAATTTCTCAATGGATTCCAGGTTTAGAAACAGTTAATCCTTATCAGTGATCATTCCAGAGAATGATCAGAATCATCACAACCATTATTATGATCAAATGGTTAAAACCATTGTGATCTGTGATATGGTTTCATGATAATCGGACATTATAACGGATCAAAACAAAGATTTCACCGTTAACCTGTCGAGTTCTTGATTTCTAACTATTCCTAGCCATCATCTAGGCAATAATCAACAACAATAACCATGATATCACTGTTAAAATCTAGATCTAATTCATATATTATCAAACTAATAGAAGAGATCGAATCGTTACCCTTTAGAACGGATTTCTCGGATGAAAACGATGATCAGGACTTGTAGAAACGTTCCCTAACTTGATCCGGATGTTTGGATGGCTTCAAAACTGAGATTTGGGGGTTAAAATTCGATCTGGAGCGTTTGAAAGTCGAAAATATCGACTAAAATGAGTTCTGATCAAGAAAAGCAGATTTTTATGCGTACTGCTTCCGTCGCGTACCGTGAAGGATTTAAAAAGGTTCCTTCGCGTACCTCCACCGCCTTAGTTAGTTTTCAATTTTGTTTTCGCGATTCCGGGAGCATACGAACTCCGTTTTACGCGCCGTTTTCGCCCACGTTCACGATTTTTCGAGCTCTTTCCAATTATTATAATTTCAAGACCTGAAAAGTTCAAAATATATGATCTCTTATTTAACGCTATATTCGAATCAGTGTATCTTAAAATCGGAGCCTCGTTTCGAAATTTCGCTTACACTCATTTTCTTTATTTTTGAGTTATGATTCTAACCTGGAATTTGTGAATTGTCACAGAAACTCCTACTACCACCAGGATGAACATAACAGTGTTAGATTCTCCACCACATGGATGTACATACAACTACTTTGAAACTTATAATCCTCTAGATTTTACTGTAAAGGAAGGAGCTGAGTGGTTGTTAAAGTGGATCAAAGAGATAGAAACAAAATTTCAAATCAGCGAGTGCTTAGAAGAGCACAAAGTAACATATGCTACTTGTTCTCTTAAGGACTCGGCTTTTATATGGTGGAATACCCAAGTAAGGTTATTGGGTACGACCACTGTTGATGTAATGGGCTGGAAGGAGTTTAAAACCTTGATTATTTCAAAATATTGCCCAGCCACCGAAATCATGAAACTACAAGAAGAGTTCTTGAATCTTTCAATGATAGGTGCGAAGTGTCTGAAATATACGGAACGATTTCATGAAATCACATGTCTATTTCCTGACATGTTTCCTACTGAGCTAGTCTTGGTAGAGAGATATATTAAAGGTTTGGTTCCTCAAATTCGAGAAATGGTAGCTGCTGCCAAACTCACAACTCTAGAATACACCATTATCTTAGCAAATAGATTTACTGATGAGGCAATAATAAATGGTACCCTAACAATAATGGATGAGCAAAGCTCAAGTTGTACTAACATCAAGGCACCTAGTAACACGAGAGGAACTAAAAGGAAGTGGTTTCGGAAAAACGAAACCAAAGCTCCGGCTGAGACTAGCTAGAGCAAGCCAATGGTTAAAAACTATGGTGCGGCTATCCCGGAAAGGAAAGTATATACTGGGCAAGCGCCCAAATGCAATAAGTGTCCTTTTCATCACACAGGACCATGTCCTATTTGTGCAAATTGTAATCGAGTCGGACACTACACCAAATACTGTAACCTTCCTGCTCGTCAACCCAACCAAGCACCACGACAAACCACTCAAGCAAACCGGACGTGCTTCAAATGTGGAAGTCCCGACCATTTCATGAGAAACTGTCCGAACAACAATAACACTAATAAGAGGAATGAAGCTAGGGGAAGAGCTTTGTAGATTAGTGCAACGAAGGCAAGGTATGATGCAAACATTGTCACTGGTACGTTTCTTCTTAACAAACAATATTTTTTTTGATATGGGGATAAATAAGAATTTTACCACCCCAGAATGATCATTTTACTTGCATTACCTGCTACGTACTTAGATAAATCAGTGTTAATGGTAAGTTGATAAAAGCTCCTTATCTCCTAGTACTTTCTGAAATGTGATAACTTTTAGATTAACTAGGAAGTTTTAGATAGAGGTTTTATCAGACCTAGTTTCTCACCCTGTGGAGCACCAATTCTTTTTGTGAAAAAGAAGGATGCTTCATTCAGGAGGTGAATTGACTACAGGGAACTCAATAAATTGACAATCAAAAACCATTATCTATTACCACATATCAATGATATGTGTGATCAACTACAAGGTGCTATTTATTTCTCAAAAATCGATTTAAGATCCGGATATCATCAGTTACGAATTTATGATGATAATGTTCCTAAAACTGCTTTCAGAACTAGATACGGACATTGTGAATTTCTAGTAATGTCGTTGGACTAACGAATGCACCTGCAGTTTTAATGGATCTGATGAATCGAGTATGTAGACCTTATCTGGATAAATTTGTGATTGTATTTATTGATGATATTCTCATTTATTCTCGGAACCAACAAGAACATGCTCAACACTTTAAATTAATTTTAAAACTTTTGGCACACGAGAAATTATATGCCAATTTCTCAAAGTGTGAGTTTTGGTTACGGGAAGTTCAATTTCTTGGGCACGTAGTGAATGAAAACAGTATTCAAATGGATCCTAGTAAGATCGAAGCTGTGAAACAATGGGAAACACCACGAACCCCAACTGAAATATGTCAATTCTTAGAGCTGGCAGGTTATTATCGTCGATTCATCAACAACTTTTCAAAGATAGCCTTGCCACTGTTGAAACACAAACTCTGCAACGCACCTATCTTGGCATTACCGAAGGGTACGAATAATTTCACAGTGTACTGTGATGCTTCTCGTCAAGGTCTTGGGTGTGTGTTGATGCAGAAGGATAAGGTAATTGCTTACGCTTCTCGACAACTGAAAGTACATGAGAAGAAATATACCACTCATGATCTAGAACTTGGTGCAGTGGTGTTTGCACTCAAGATTTGGAGACACTATCTATACGGAATCAAGTGTATTATATACACTGATCACAAAAGTCTTCAACACATTCTAGATCAGAAAATATTGAACATGCGACAGAGGCGGCAGGTAGAAATTTTAAACGACTATGACTGTGAAATTCGTTATCACCCAGGCAAAGTGAATGTCATAGCCGATGCCTTGAGTCGCAAGGAACGAGTCAAACCTTTACGTGTGAAAACGTTCGGAATGACTATTCGAACCAGTCTAATTCCTCAGATTAAAGAAGCTCAGCAACAAGCTTTACAAGCAACGAACTACCCTGCTGAGGAGTTAAGAGGATTAGACAAGCAACTCGAAACCAAGACTGATGAAGTGTTGTATTTCAAAAGCCGAATTTGGGTTCCTTTATTCGGTAACTCTAGAACAATTATCTTGGATGAGGCGCACAAATCCAGGTATTCTGTCTATCCAGGTGCTGATAAAATGTATAAAGATCTTAGAGATTTTTACCGGTGGCCTGGAATGAAGAAACACATAGCAGAATACGTGGATCGATGTTTAACATGTCTCAAAGTTAAGGCTGAACATCAACGACCTTCTGGGTTATTGCAACAACCTGAGATTCCCATGTGGAAATGGGATCAGATCTCTATGGATTTTATCACTAAACTACCCAGAACATCATGTAATCATGACTCTATATGGGTTATCGTTGATCGCCTTACTAAATCTGCGCATTTCTTACCCATCCGAGAAGATTACTCTATGGATCGACTTGCTAAACTCTATGTTAATGAGATTTTATCTCGACATGGAGTACCAATCTCTATCATTTCTGACAGAGATAGTCGATTTATGTCACGATTTTGGCAAACTCTTCAGAATGCTTTGGGCACACAAATCAATATGAGCACAGCTTATCATCCACAAGCGAACGTGCAGACTGAACGAACGAATCAAACTCTTGAATATATGCTCAGAAGCTGTGTGATTAATTTTGGAGGTAGCTGGGATATTCCTCTTCCACTTGTTGAATTCTCATATAATAACAGCTACCATACCAGTATTCAATGCGCTCCTTGTGAAGCACTTTATGGACGCAAGTGTAAATCACCTATCTGTTGGTCAGAAGTAGGTGAAAGTCAGATCATAGGCCCAGAATTCATTCAAGAAACAACTGATAAGATCGCACTCATTCAGGAACAAATTAAAGCTGCTCGCGATCGTCAAAAGAGTTATGTTGATATTCGTCGTAGACCTTTAGAATTCCAAATAGGTGATCGAGTAATGTTGAAATTTTCACCTTAGAAGGGAAATTTTCAGATTTGGGAAGAGAGGTAAGCTTTCACCAAGATTTGTAGGGACATTCAAAATTCTTGAACGAATTGGATTAGTAGCCTACATACTTGAGTTACGTCTTGAACTCGGTAATATTCATGATGTCTTTCATGTATCAAATCTGAAAAAGTGCCTAGCTGACGAATCGTTGATCGTATCTCTCGAAGAGATTCAAATTGATGAAAAACTTCAGTTCAGTGAAGAACCAGTAGAGGTGATGGATCGAGAAATAAAAGTGTTGAAACGTAGTCGCATACCAATTGTCAAAGTGCGATGGAACTCACAACGTGGACCTGAGTACACGTGGGAACGTGAAGATCAGATGAAAATAAAATGCCCACACCAATTCTCATAAACGATTGTTATCAAGTAATTCTTCACTAAATTTCGGGACAAAATTTCTCTAACAGGAGGAGACTGTGACAATTGCATTCGAGATTTTCGGCATCAATAACGTAAGCACATTTGGTCGTGCTTGAAATCCACATTGATTTAGCAATTTTAGTTATTACAGGTTGATAGTATGCGAGAAATGGTGAACGTAGGCGAAAACCGTGCGCGAAACGGAGTTACAGATTGTCCGGAATCACGAGACGAAGAAAGTCCAAAAAATTTGAGGAAGTTGGCATGGGGCGGTACGCCCCGGGCCACACGCCCACCTGGGGCGGTGCGCCCGGCGGGTTTTGAGTCAGTGGGTGAGTTTAAAAGGATCATATTGCATGGGGAAGAGTATATTTCTTCTTCATCTCGAACTCTCTTCATCTCAGACGAATAAGAACATCAAAATCATCATCAAATCTTCATTTTGAAGCCCTTTAAACCTATAGATCGCACCAAGGAACGTTTCTGCAACCCTGATCGTCGTTTTACGCTCAGAAATCCGTCAGATCAGGTAATGGTTCGTTTTAACCTTCTAGCTTGATAATGATTGATTAGATCTTGATTTTGAACGTAATGATATAGTTAGGGTTGTTGATTATTGCCTAGAAGATGGCTAGGATTGATTATAAACGAAGAACACGATGTTTTAACGGGTAAATCCTTGTTTTGATCCGTTGTAATGCCCGGTTTGCATGAAATCATAACTATGATTATAATGGTTTAAACCATTTGATTGTGACAATGTAGGTGATTAGTTTGATTAATCATTGAAATGCAAGGTTAAATCCAAGTGTTTCAAACTAATCACAATCATTAACATACTTATTGGAACAATTATCTGATGTTTATGATAACAGTTAGATTAGTATGTTAAACATGGTTACTAAACCTATTCTAATGCTACATTGTGATATTTCATGATATTTGGGTAATCAATAACAAGGATTGATCATTCCTAAGCCATTAATCTGTTTAAAAACTGTTTTAGCATTATAATCAACAACATTAACTATTTGATTAATCCGAGATTATTCTGATTAATCAAGTGTGTCATCAACCTTGTATTTGGAACCTAATTCAGTGTAGGTTCCTACATTATCATACATTGTATGACATAACATTAAATTATCTAATTAAATACTTAACATCAGTTTGATGACCGTTAAAACAATGTCTTTGACATTGGACGTTCAGAAAGATCTAATCAGTAAGTTAAAACATAAATAATTTATTAAACATAAACTAATGCAGAATTACACTATTATCACCAGTCTGCGAGTGATCTTGCTATCTTGAGACTTCAGGTGAGTTTCGTACAACCCCTTTTCTTTTTAATGCTTTACAAACATCGGGGTATTATTGTGGAACTTTTATTAAACATATGATATGTATCACTGTTATCTCCGTGATTTCATGTGATTTGTTGAGAACTTGTGGATTTCATGGGATTTTGCCTGGAGAACAGAACTCTATCATAGAACTTAAAAGTCCTCATTTTTGAACTGTATCTAGTGAACCCATGTGGGGCCGAACGGGGAACAATGATAGTACTATCAGCTGTCAACCCATTTGCTAGGAGTCTGCAACTCCCCTTGCTGTGAATGTTTGTTACCTGTTTTTAGAACTTCTTAATGTTGTGATAGACATTAAGACAATGAGGCATTAAGATGTTATCAACGGGTAGTATCTTATAGAACAAGAACGTCCGAAAGAAACTAGATACGGGTCCCATGGTTATCTGGAACTGAATATTTTGAGAATTTGTATAACATATCATATTGTTGAACATGAACTTTACGAACTCACCAGCTTTGTGCTCATCTTTCAAACTTAAACCTTTTTGCAGGGAAATAGTTATCGTCGGTGAGGATACACTTTTGGAACACTTGTACTTGAATAATTTAGTTATGTAATTAAATAAACTTAGTCATACACTATAATGTTGATTGTAATGACGAACCTTGTAATAATTTACTTTAAGTTAATCTGTGTGTTGTGATACCGGATCAAGTAAGTCACACCTCATCTCTAAGACATCACCACTATGCTTCCGCAACCTTCTCAGAACGACGAATGACATCATCTCAGGTGACGAGAGGTGGGGGTGTGACAGTCATACCTGAATTAATAGGTAGTATGGATACTTGTTTGGACACAGGCTATGGTTATTCATTTATTCAAACTTGTATTCATGCTATGCTTAAGATACTTGTTCTAGTTAGGCTGTAGTTTGCATTCTTTTTATATGCATATTCAAACTTTGTTTCTGAACTTATCAACTATGCAAATAGTTGACAAACTATATTTTACATGTGTGACAGGTTAAGGAAGATTGATGAAGACATAGGATAAGACTTAGTAGACCTAGTTAAATTGTAAATAATGTTTGGTATTCAATTGTAATTGTTTAGAATTTTCAATACAAGTTATGATTTTATTGTGATTCAATGAATGTTGTATTTAATTTTTAATAATAATGATGCTTTAAATATTGAAACATTATAATAGCACCATGAGCTAATGAACAGTCGAATATCGCGCCCCGACGCAGGTGTGACAAATAGCGATAGGGCTTTTGATGTTACTAGTTTCACAGGAATGTCGCGAGTATAGTTGTGTCTTATTAACCCTAGGAACTAAATCAATCCAATTCTATCTATCTGATGTTTATGGGTCAAATTAACCATAAGGATTTTTTTGCATATAAAGGCGTATCTAAGGATGTCACAAATTACCTCAAAGGATATCGCTTTGATGGTGTTCACTTTAGTGACACGTCTCGGATGCGTTGAATCTCAATGCATCCGAGACCTGTCACAAAAGTGAGAACCATCAATTTGATGATTTAGATGTTTTCCAATAGGTTTTCTGGTATGGTTTGATTCAAAATATTATCGGCAATGTTTTTTGAGTGTTTAATTTCGACCGAAAGTGTGCAATGATTGTGATTATTATTGGAATTTGATGAATAATACAATTTAGGTGTTTAAACGCTTCTGCATGGTTGTAATTGGAATTAATATCATGTTTATGATCATGGTTACGATTTGAATACATAACAATTCTCAATTGATTGTAAAAACGCTCTTGGAATGAAATTTGTACAAAACCGTGAATAATAGTGTTTAAACCCATGACTGATTTCGTATGAAACTGAATTCGAATTTTGGCAAGAATGGTCCTCGGTTTTAAACTTTCTAACATTTTCAGTTGTAAGTTTAGAAAGTTGCAATTAAGTTTCAGAATGTACACATATGGTCCCTTAGGTTAAATTTAACATTTTTATGCCGAAATTTTTATGAAAAGTTTCTAAAATTTTATAAGTTTATTAAATCTTATAAAATATTAATTAAATTGTTTTATTATAATAAAATTCAATTAATTTATATATAAATTATATAAATCTCATCAAAATTCATTAAATGAAATATACTATATATGTATTATATATACATGTTTATGAATTCCAAAATACGATCAAACTAGAACATTTCACGTATTTATTTTGTTGTTAAAATTTGAACGATTACGACTCGAATTCGTTATCATAAAAACCCTAAAGGTTACATTATATACGACGGGGATTACAAAGCCAGAGGAGAACACCTTGTGTGTATGGTGGCCTCAGTTTGGCGATGATGCATTCTTGGGCCCTGAGGCAAGAGTTAGTCACATTAACGACCCTCTTGTCATAATATATACACATCAAATATATACGCACCAGCAAATTGTTACGTCCATCACGGGACATGGCACACGTCATGAGTGGTGCTTTATATAAGATTTCCTCTACATGAACTGTTTGTTGACAAGGACTTGTCAGCTTGCACACTGCTTTTGCTACTTACTATCTTAGATAACATCGCAAAGTGATATCCATGACATCGCATCAGGAGGTCCACTGCAGCATTCATGGCACCGAAAGTAGGTGAGAGGCCACCATCGCATCAGCTTACACTAGGGGTGTTCATTTTCTTATATCTGTTCGGATATCCGAAATTAGGAAAAAAAATAAAAAAATTTAAAAATATATATTTCGGATATCCAAATATCTGAAAATTATTCGGATATCCGAAAATTATCCGGATATCCGAAAAATATCCGAAAAATATCCGAAATATCCGAAAAATATTCGGATATCCGAAAAAATATCCGAAACAAATATCCGAATATCCGAAAAAATATCCGAAATAAAAAACTATTTCGGATATCGGATATCCAAACTATCCGAAAATTTTCAAAATAGGTATCCGAATCCGAATCCGAAATTTCGGATATCCGAACTTCCGGATATCCGATTTTTCCGGATATTTCGGATTCGGATTTTCGGATATTTCGGATTCGGATACGGATTTTTTTGAACACCCCTAGCTTACACACTACTTTTGCTACTCACAAGTGAGGCACCGAAAGTAGGTGAGAGGCCACCATCGCATCAAGAGGTCCACTGCAACATCCATGACATGTCTGACGAGCGGTGAGACTTCCAGGTCGAGATCTTGTTATAGGAGATTATTTAGACCACCCGACAACTTGCTTGTCGGATAGACATGGTCGATGATCGTATTGATTGCTAATCAAGCGTGATATTGAGCGCTCGAGGCAGGCTGGTATCGAGCCTCCTCTTCGCCCCCATTCCGACAGTATTCATATGTACCTTAGCTACTTTTTGTTAGACTTTTACATATTTTGTTATATGTATATAATAACATTTTTATGTGTTATGTATTTTGTTCGTTAATTACATTTGCAATACGTGGGTTCATTATTTCATATTTATTATTATTCTGATTATAAGATAATTTTTATTAAGAGTAAATTACAAATTTCGTCCTTAATGTTTATACCTTGTTTCAGATATCGTCCTTTATGTTTTAATTTTTCAGACTATATCCTTTACGTTTAGTAACCATTGCAGATCACGTCTTTTGGCTCAAAACCCAGTTAAGTTTAACATTTTTATAGTTAAAATATTTGTAAGTTAAATAAAATAAGTTTGAGGGTAAAATTGTATTTGAAAGAAAGTTATCTAACCATACGATTACACAGCAAAGTCGACGTCAATGGGGCTATCGACTTCAACCATCAGTCGACTAAAAAGTTGAATCGTCATCTTCAATCAACATCCGACGAGACCATATCAGGCAGAATCGAGTTGCAGATTTCAAAGTCGAAGGTCTCACTACATGTTTCTGGTAAGTTTTGTGTTGAATTATTTATGGTTTTTGTAATCCCTAGGGTTTGTTTCGAAAAATTTATTAAATGTAATCGTGACTAAATTATAATAAAGTAAAGTATGAGGTATTTGTTTGTTTTTATGTAATTTATAAACACAAAGTTATATGACAATTAGTACATAAAAATATATACAGGCATTATTCTAAACATTTAATTAATAAAATATTAGAAATAAAATAATGAGGTTCAATTTATAAAGCTAAGTCAAAAATAAATAACTTAGTAATAATAATGATAATAATAATAATAATAATATAAAGTTTTGTAAATAAATGGAAGGTTTATAATTTTATAAATTTTTATTTTAACATGATATAAGTAACAAATTATCTTATAAATTATAAAAACTAATAAAAAGGTTCTCTTATAAAATGTTAAGAAAAAGAAAGCATTTAAATTAAGGGGTCCATTTTGCAAATTTTAAAACTGATTTTCAGCTCTAAAAATATGGAAAGCTAGAATAACAAAAAGGAAACAAGAGGGACTGAAATTGTAATTAAACCAAACCCCCATCCCATTTACCCGTTTCCTTCAAATGGATACCCACCGACCCAAATCGTATCCATCCCCCTCCTCGGTCGATTTCAGTGAACCACAGCTCATCATCGGTTAAATAGGAAAGGATTCAAACGCGTGAACAGCTAATATTCGACAATTAAACGAAAATCAATCGAATTAAGCTCCAAATTTCATTCCAAAAATAACCCACTCGACCGAAATACCAATCCAGTCGAAACCTCTATAAAAACCCAATTAAATCATGTCATTCGTACCCTCTCATCCTCACGAAACTATCTGGGCAAAAGAAGAGCACTCAAGATCTTCACAGAGCGCGATTGGAACCAAGAACCGGCCGACCCTCTGCGTAGCTCGAAACCCACTCAAACGATCACCAAATCAAGTAAGTAATATACCATTAGAACCGTAAGAGTGTAAGGATCAAAAGCCCTATGCTTTTGATCCCTCACAAACATCAATCGAGCAGATTCAGAATTCGATTTGGGTTAGGGTTCTTGTGATTTAAGAACCAAGTTTTAGAATTGAATAAGTAGCATTTGAATCTGATATGTTCAGATAAATCCATGACCAGCCCACTGGTTGGGCGCCCTGCATATGACCCAAGGGTCGGGTGTTCGAACCTCACCCGGACCACCCTTAACCGGTTTTTACCCATTTTTAACCCATTTAAACTTATTTTATTTTTATTTTATTTTTAAATAATATTCTGAGTTTTTTTAAACTTAAAACATTATTATACATTTTATTTTTATTCAGAAACAATTTTAGTTATTAAAAATGTGACTAAAACATTTTAAAACAATATTAACTATTACAAAACATAAACTTTCAAAAACCATTTTTTTTACAAAACATTAAAAAAAATAAAAACTTTTGAATTTTGTTTAAATCCTTTGAAAATGCCAAGAAGGGATTTTATTAACAAAATAATTATTATAAAATTTAATAATAAGTTGCTTTTATTAAAGAAAAAATAATCTTTCTAAAAATCATTAAACTTATAAATTATAATTCTATAAAATGAGTTGATTTTAATGGAATGATTTGAAAAATCATTTTTATAAATTACAAGACATTCACAATGAATATTATTTTTCAATGATTTGTTTTATAAATTAAAACTTTTTAAACAATAAATATTATAGAATAATTATTTTTTTTCTCTACATAAATAAAATTCTAAACTAAACCATGATCAATGGCGCATAGGCTTTGTCAAATAAATACTTTGAAATGCTTTGACATTTCATTATATTTATTATATACAAATAAGAATATTTAATTACAATTAAATATTCTCAAAACAATCATTCTTAGACTTTATAATAAATAAATGGAATAATAAAAGTATTCCAATTTATTTATTAAATACAATGGAGGTTATTTAATTATAATAAATAATTAAATAATCCTAAGTCATCATTTAAGTTCACAAATTAGAACACTAGGGATTCCATAGAAGCCATAGACATTTAGACAAACATTTGAAACTTTAGGCAAACATTTGAACATAGACTAAGACATGTGGTATTTTATAACACTAGGAGAAGGTTGCTAACTTTTCCTCATACAAACACAAGAACCATTTGATTCAAGGATTAGACATAAACAAGTGAGTTAATTCTTACTCCCTTTTACTTTTGTAAACTTTTTGGGATGTTACATATGTCATATACACAAACATGTTCTTAGAGTCAAAACATATACATGATGCAAACCTTTAAGCTTAGTAGACATGATTTAGAGGCTATGTGAACTTATGTGCTAATTGCTATGTGGGATTTAGGTTAGAAGACGTTTCATACAAAAACAAAACAGTATCTAGTAGCCTAAGAATGTAGCGACGTTCTTCGCATTGACTTATGTCTTGTGTGAAAAAGGTGAAAAATACACATACATAAACATTATGATTTACAATGTTTAAGTTAGGACCTAGCTAGTCTTGATTTAAACTTTGTAAGATCATTTGGATTCTTGCTTGTGCTACTTGCAAATTTACATATGTTTTAAATCTGTTCTATTTAGTTTAATAGTTTTGCATCCTTTTTATACGTATTATATCAAACTGTTTTGAATTGCTCACCAACTATGCAAATAGTTGACCCTTTATTTTACATATGTAACAGGTTAAGTTGAAGACATATGATGAAGACATAGATTAGGTTTAGAGGACCTAGTTAATTAAAACAATGTTTAGAATATCATTTATATTTTGTTTTGAACAATTGTATGTTATTTAATGTCACACCCCCAAATTCCCACTCGTGGTGTCAGTCCACGTGGGTGTGACGTGGCCAGGATCACAGCTCATGGTCATATAGAACGATTCTATATGAGTTAAACAATCACACAGGTTTGTAAAATAATCATGGCTTTCATAAGTAAGCAGCGGAAAATGTTTTAAACATCACAAGTAAACAAAGTTTGCAGCGGAAAGTAAATTGTATCAGACACTACATAAATCAAATTGTTTTCAAAATGAACACAACAACACAAAGCCTAGGAGTCTAATATGCATGAGACTCTCTTGTACTCCTCCTTTGTGTCCTAGCGTGTGCTCCATTAGTTACCTGAGAATACATGCGAAAAGTGTCAACTAAAAAGTTGGTGAGTTCACAGGTTTAGACAGACTGAAAAGTAAACAGACATATACTGGGTATGTTAAGTTTTGTTGTTGGATCTACGATCCGTGGAGTGTGTCAGTTCATCTTACCGAAACTAGACTGTTCCCGTTTGCCTCCGCAGGTCATCGCTGAACCCGCATTCCCATCGAAATTACACTCGTTATGACCTCCAGTAAACATTGGTGCCGAGTGGGGTTAGTCAAACCTAGTAGTACTACGTAATCACGACTCGTTTGTGATACAACTAACGGTAAGGATAAGTGAGGACTTTAAGCGATAATAGTTACACTCGAAAATGGTTTTCACAACATACCAGTCATACATCTAAAACAGTTGCATAGTATTCTCACCCCAAAGTTAAGTAAAAACAGTTAAAAGTAAAAGTGGGGCTGTAAACTCACCTGAGTTTGAGTAAAGTGATGCGCGTTCGTATCGGAACGGTGTAGCTCGCCGGCTAGTAATTACCTATATCACATAGGTGTTGTAAGTTTGTGTGTTCATACACGTGGGTCTCACAGGACCGTATTAGTGTTTAACCACTCCAAGTTGTTATGTGGGTTGAGTTGACCGTGTTTGACCGTGTTTGACCTAACGACCCGTTGGTGACGGTTTGGATCAAGTGCTCGTGTAACGTGTGGTTTAGTGTCGTGTGAAATATGCGGATACCAATAATCACTTTCGTGAGGAAACTTACTAGTTATAGTAAGTTTCTATTTCAGGAAAGTTTCTAATTCAAGCAAGTCATGTAAGAAATTATAATCCGATTATTCTAATCATGCGTATTTATCCTAAGTGAGCATGTTATCACATAACACATAGTTACACTTAGTTGGTTTAGCATGGTTTGCACATAAAAGTTACCATAATTAGAAAGTTGCATAAATATACAATTGTGACTAAGTCTAAATACCAATCTCATCCTAATATCATCATCTTAGTCTTAACTAGTCATTTAATCATAACCGATATATCTAGCGTGTTCTTATTCACAAATTTGTAAAGTAAAGTTACTATTTATAGTAACTTTTGATAAAACACATTTTTCATATCCTTCAAGTCATAATATCACTTATTATTATCATAGCAACTTCAACTAACCATGTTAAACATACAACCTTTGCCAAATTCATTATTCTTAACAATTTCAAAACAAAAAGTTTCCATTTATAGTAAAAATCATGAATATCATACTTCTAGAAATTTTACTCATTCTAATACACCAAATAACCATTGCATTAGTTTCTAATCATCCTTTTAAACAAAAATCTTGGATCTACTCACATACATGAAGTTATTTCATCATAATCACAATTTCATAACATTAAAGTTACTATTTTTGACAATAATCACCAAATGACCATTTCTTGACATAATCAATACTCTAAACTATGTATAACATCTCAAATATCATTTACCATAGCATTTCACTATCAAAAATCATGTAGATATCCTTAGATCATACATGCATGTCAAGATCTCAACACTTTATGAGCAAATCATGCATCATAGGCATACACATCATCATGGATCATCACAAAACTTAATTTAAACATCATAGACCATTAAATATCATGTAAACATCATCAAACCCGGAACTAAAATTCGTGCATGTGCATCAATGGTGGTTGTATGTGGGTTTTAACACTTGCATGTTTGTGTAATAGTGAAAATAAGCCATAAGAGACATGATACTACCTTCCCAAGCTCCAAGAATGCCAAGATGATGACAAGAACAGCCTCTAAACTCTCTGGACAGTAGGTTCTTGCAGCAAAATGATGGTGGTGGTGATCTTCAAGCTTCAAATGTGGTCCTTCAAGCCTCAAGCCTTCACTCCTTCAAGCTTTGAGCTTCATTATGGCCTTCAATGGCTTCCAAGAGGTCAAATCAGAGTGTTTCAGAGCTGGGAAGTCGGAATGGCCGAAGTTGTTGCGTGTATGCTTGGTAAAAATGAGTGTGTAAGTGTGATGATGAGTTTTAGGTGTTAAAAATATAAAATCTGCGATTTAGGTTGCCAGGCGTAACGCCTGTCGAGGCGTCCTGGTATCCAAGCGTTACGCGCGGGTCAACCGTTTGAGAGGCGCCCTTCCCTCATCCGCGCGCATCGCCAGGGGTCAGAGTGTCGGGTCAGGCGTACCGCCTGGCCCATTTTTCAGGCCCAATAAGCTTGTTTTGATGTTCTGGACCCATTTTTCGCCTATTTCTCGTTTACGATCATCGTTTCTCGACATGTAAGCAAAGTCTCAACTACTTTAGGCCTCCTAGGACCTAAGTGCAGTGAAAGTGTACTGTGATATGATCTGTTCACCAACGTTCGTCATTCAAGATACGTACGAGAGTTGTGCGATAGTTCCTCGAACCATCGGTGTGTTTGGTCTGTTGTGCCACATGTCACACTAAATACAATTATTCTAGTGCCACGTATGAAATAATAACACACATTATTATTAAAATAATATGAATGCTGACCTGAAATTTGCGAGGTGTCACATCATCCCCCGGTTAATAGGAATTTCGTCCCGAAATTCAGTTCGTGTTGCTCGTGCCAGTTGGGTCGGAAAATAAGTGAGGGTATTTCTTTTTCATCTGGTCCTCTCGCTCCCAGGTGTATTCCGGTCCACGCCGTGAATTCCATCGTATCTTAACTATCGGTATCTTACTGAGTTTAAGCTTCTTGATTTCCCGGTCCATAATTTCCACCGGTTCCTCAATGAAGTGTAGTTGTTCATCAATCTGAATTTCCTCCAACGGAATTGCGAGCGTTTCGTCTTATAAGCATTTCTTGAGGTTTGACACGTGAAACACATTGTGTACGCTACTCAATTCCTGTGGTAGCTGCAGTTCGTAGGCCACGGGGCCTATCCGTTTAGTGATCTCGAATGGTCCGATGTAACGAGGGTTTAGCTTTCCCCGTTTCCCAAATCGTATCACTCCCTTCCAAGGCGAGACTTTAAGAAGTACTCGATCTCCCACTTGGAATTCCAAAGGTTTGCGCCTTTTGTCGGCATAGCTTTTCTGTCGGTCCCGAGCTGCTGCCATTCTGTTGCGTATTTGCACGATCTTTTCAGTTGTCTCGTGCACAAGTTCGGGTCCGGTCAGTTGGCTTTCACCAACTTCTGCCCAACAAAGTGGTGACCTGCACTTACGCCCGTAAAGTGCTTCAAATGGTGCAGCTCCAATGCTGGTGTGATAGCTGTTATTATATGAGAACTCAACTAAAGGTAAGTGAGTCTCCCAGCTGTTACCGAAGTTGATCACACATGCCCGTAGCATGTCCTCCAAGGTCTGGATGGTTCTTTCACTTTGGCCATCTGTTTGCGGGTGATAAGCAGTGCTCATATCCAACCTTGTTCTGAGTGCCTTGTGTAAGGACTTCCAAAAATGTGCCGTAAAACGGCTGTCTCGGTCGGATATTATGGAGATTGGGACTCCGTGTCTGGAAACGATTTCCTTTAAGTATAGTCGGGTTAGCTTCTCCAACTTATCAGTTTCCTTAATCGGTAGGAAGTGTGCTGATTTCGTGAGTCGGTCTACGATAACCCAGATGGTATCGCAGCCACTTGCCGTCTTTGGCAGTTTGGTGATAAAATCCATGGAAATCTGTTCGCATTTCCATACTGGGATTTCTGGTTGTTGAAGTAATGCTGATGGTTTCTGGTATTCAACCTTGACCTTTGAGCAGGTCAGACACTTACTCACATAAGTCACGATTTCTGACTTCATGTTAGGCCACCAGTAGGTTGTCTTCAGGTCGTGGTACATTTTGTCAGAGCCTGGATGTACTGAGTATCTGCTCTTGTGGGCTTCATCCATCACTACTTCTCTTAATCCTCCGTAGTGTGGAATCCAAATCCGATCCATCAGATAGTAAGCTCCGTCATCCTTCTGTTTCATCTGTTTATCCATACCTCGCATTGCTTTGAGGGTAAGGTTTTCCTTTTTCAGAGCTTCTTGTTGTGCGACTCGGATATGATTTGGTAGCTCAGAGTGAATAGTGAGTTGTAGTGCACGTACGCGTTTGGTTATTTCTTTTCTGCTTAACGCGTCAGCCACTATGTTGGCCTTTCTGGGATGATACTTGATTGCACAGTCATAATCGCCTATTAGTTCGACCCATCGGCGTTGCCTCATGTTTAACTCCTTCTGGTCGAAGATGTGTTGCAAGCTCTTATGATCGGTGAATATAGTGCACTTGGTGCCGTACAGATAGTGTCGCCAGATCTTCAATGCGAACACTACGGCTCCTAATTCCAAATCGTGGGTTGTGTAATTCTTCTCGTGCACTTTCAGCTGTCGTGACGCATAAGCTATGATTTTCTCGCGTTGCATTAGCACACAACTGAGTCCTTGCTTTGATGCGTCGCAGTAGACTACAAAGTCTTCACATCCGTCCGGTAGTGATAGGATCGGTGCGCTGCACAGTTTCTGTTTCAATAATTCGAATGTAGCTTCTTGTTTTTCTCCCCATTCGAACTTCTTATCTTTATGCGTAAGGGAAGTCAATGATTGTGCGATCTTCGAGAATCCCTCGATAAATCGCCTGTAGTACCCGGCCAATCCCAGGAACTGTCGCACCTCAGTCGGAGTCTTGGGTGCCGTCCAGTTCTTGATTGCCTCAATCTTGGCTGGGTCTACATGTATCCCTTTCTCGTTCACTACGTGCCCAAGGAATTGAACTTCTCGAATCCAAAAATCACATTTGGAAAACTTCGCGTATAGTTGTTCCTTCTTTAGTAGTTCCAAGACGAGTCTCAAGTGATCGGCATGTTCTTCGTGAGTCTTGGAGTAAATCAGAATGTTATCTATGAACACGATTACGAATTTGTCAAGATACGGCTTACACACCCGATTCATGAGATCCATGAATACCGCCGGTGCGTTGGTCAGTCCGAAAGGCATGACCAGAAATTCGTAATGTCCGTACCGTGTTCTGAAGGCTGTCTTTGGTATGTCTTCCTCTTGTATTCTAAGTTGATGGTAACCGGATCTTAAGTCGATCTTCGAATAGTAGCTTGACCCTTGTAATTGGTCAAACAGATCGTCTATTCGAGGTAGAGGGTATCGATTCTTGATCGTTACCTTGTTCAGTTCTCGGTAGTCTATATAAATGCGAAATGATCCTTCCTTCTTCTTCACAAACAATACCGGTGCTCCCCAAGGTGAGAAACTCGGTCGGATGAATCCTTTATCTAACAACTCTTGTAGTTGGTTAGATAGTTCTTGCATTTCAGTAGGAGCCAATCGGTATGGTGCCTTGGCTATTGGTGCTGCTCCTGGTGTTAGATCTATTTGAAACTCCACTTGTCGTGCTGGTGGTAGTCCAGGTAGATCGTCAGGAAAGACTTCCGGATAATCGCGAACAATAGCGATGTCCTCGATCTTCCGTTCCTTCTTTGGTTGTTCGGTGATAAGTGCCAGGATAGCCGTGTACCCTTTCTTCAAGTATTTGCTTGCCTTCATGCAAGACATGAGGTTTAACGGTATTCCGCGTCGTTCTCCTTGAATTGAGATCTGCTCCCCACTTGGCAATGTAATTCGCACGATCTTCTGATTGCACACGATCTCAGCGTGGTTTGCAGATAGCCAATCCATTCCAATCACCACGTCGAAGCTCCCGAGTGTTACCGGCATCAGGTCAATCACCAGTTGGTGGTCTGCTAACGTCAGAACACACCCTTTGATGATATGTTGTGTTTCGATCAGCTTGTCGTCTGCTAACTCTACGGTGTACTTATAGTCTAGTGGTGTTGGTGTCATATTAAGTAGTTTACTAAAGTTACTAGAGATAAAACTCCTATCGGCACCGGTATCAAATAATATACTAGCATAGACATTATTTAGAAGAAACGTACCAGTAACGACATTGGGGTCATCTTTTGCTTCTCCCGAGCCAATCACAAAGGCTCGTCCCTTCGCTGCTCCACCTCCACCCTTTTTCAGTTGCGGGCAGTCCCTCCGCATGTGCCCCGGTTTGCCACATTCATAACACCCTTTGAGAGTGTTTTGGTTGTTGTTGTTGTTGTTGGGGTTGGGGTTGGATCGGCATTCCTTGGCCATGTGTCCGTTCCTTCCACAGTTAGTGCATTTGACCCTTTTACATGGTCCGAAGTGATGGAAGTTACAGGTATTGCATTTTGGGTTGTTGCCCTGATATCCCCCTTTGCCTTGAGTGTTCGGCTGGGTGGCAGTGAAAGCTTTAGCAGGTGCTGGTCGGTGTTGGGTTTGTTGCTGAGGTGAGAAAGTTCGGTTATTGCTGGGCTCCCACTTCTTCTTGGGCTCTTGGGGTTTCAGATGTTCACCCCTCTTCGGCAGCTTTCCCTGGGCTACCGCCTGATCGGTTAATTTATGAGCCAAGCGAATCAGTGGTTGGATGGTGGAGAGATCAGAAGCAGTCACCATGCTTTGGATCTGCTCGGGCAACCCACTGATGAATTGCTCGATTTTCTTGTATTCCGGCGTCACCATTGCCGGGCACAGCTTGCACAATTCATGAAATCGAGTGCAGTATTTCTCGATTTCCGAACCCACCATTTTGTGCACTCAAAATTCCTCCTCAAGCTTCCTGATCTCGTCACGTGGGCAGTATTCTTCGTGAAGCATTCTAGTGAATTCCTCCCACGGAATGGTGTTGGCAGTCTCGAGTCCGAGAGTTTGGACATGCGTATTCCACCAGGTGAGGGCAGATCCCTCGAGAGTCCCGGTAGCATACTTTACTCGGTTCTCCTCCGAGCATTCGGCCATAGCAAAGACCGATTCCAGCTTCTCAATCCAGCGAAGCAGTCCCACTGCTCCCTCGGTACCCTGGAACTTGTGAGGGTGGCAGCTCAGAAACGCTTTAAACGAGCATCCCTTTGCTGCGCTTCCTTGGGATCCTGTGTATCGGGGTTCAATTGTAACGTGTTAGTGTCAGCGTTGCCTATGCTAAGTTAGTCAGGTTAGGCAAGTGTTAGTACCGTTATTGGTGCCGCTAGTCTCGCTAGCAAGTCGGTTGGCTTCGTACTCAGCGAGTACTTTGTTGACCTTACGTTCGACCATCATGTTGATCCTTGCCTTTTTGGCCTTACGTTTGAGATTGCGGGCGTTGGGTCCCCTTCCAGACATGATTCTATATGGAAAGGTTAGAACATTAGTTAGCATGAGTTAGAGTGTTAGCCAATTGTCATGTCAGAAGTCAAGTCAGATGTCATATCAGCAACAACCATAGTCGGAATACAATAAATAAAGTAAAAACATCGTTTTCATTAATATTAAACTTGAAGTACAATGATTTTCAAAAGAAATGCTACTACCAAAAGCTTCTATGAGCACATCCCGCTCATATGAGGATACAAAAGTAAAATACTGAAAATAGAAAAACTAAACTAGTGTGATGCGACAGTAGAGTGTGAGTCTCCGCTGTCAGCGGGACCATCGTCATCATTCTCTTCTGGGTCTTCATCTGGGTCTTCATCAAAATCCTCTTCTTCGAGGTCCTCAACCTCAAATTGGGGTCCTTGGTCCGGCTCCTGCTCCGACTCCATGATCAACTGGTCAGCCCAAGCATTCTGAAGTGCCGCCTGGTTCTCTCCTGCAACATCCTCTACCACAACCAGCCGCTCGCCATGGTCCTGGACCACAGCAGCGACTTCCTCTTGTCGCTCTTCTAACTGCGCTGTCCGGTTCCGAAGCGCCGCGATCTCATCCACTACCTGTCCCCGCAGGTGGTCTAGCTGTCCTCGGAGATGTTGGTTCTCCTTTCGGAGAGCCATGATCTCCTCATCACGCTCACGCGACCTATTGGCCTCACGAGCAGTCCGAGCAACATGGGCTGCGAAAGCCCGCTCGAGTGACACTTCAAGTGACGGTAGTCTGTGTGCTCGGTTATCATCTGTCCGTACTCGCTGTAGGGGTACCCTCTCCTCGATGATCCAGTCCCACACAGTACGTGGGTACCAAGTCCACGACCTGGCGCGCTTTGCTATGCGCGCCCTTTCTGACTCCTCAAAGTCCTATGGGGTCATGATGTCCCTAACTCGCTGACGATCCTCCTCTGTCAGCTCATACTCGGCAGGTCGCTTCCCCGGGTTACGCCCCATGTCCCCATTGTCATCCGTCATCCTGTAAGTCCCAAACCAGTCAGTAATAGTTCACAAGGGTAATAATACTATAAGTGTGAAATCTTTAAATGTAGTGTCTAATGTAGAGCAGTGGCTATAGTCTAAGTTCACTACATGCAAACCTAGTTCTCTATAACCTGGCTCTGATACCAGTCTGTCACACCCCCAAATTCCCACTCGTGGTGTCAGTCCACGTGGGTGTGACGTGGCCAGGATCACAGCTCATGGTCATATAGAACGACTCTATATGAGTTAAACAATCACACAGGTTTGTAAAATAATCATGGCTTTCATAAGTAAGCAGCGGAAAATGTTTTAAACATCACAAGTCAACAAAGTTTGCAGCGATAAGTAAATTGTATCAGACACTACATAAATCAAATTGTTTTCAAAATGAACACATCAACACAAAGCCTAGGAGTCTAATATGCATGAGACTCTCTTGTACTCCTCCTTTGTGTCCTAGCGTGTGCTCCATTAGTTACCTGAGAATACATGCGAAAAGTGTCAACTAAAAAGTTGGTGAGTTCACAGGTTTAGACAGACTGAAAAGTAAACAGACATATACTGGGTATGTTAAGTTTTGTTGTTGGATCTACGATCCGTGGAGTGTGTCAGTTCATCTTACCGAAACTAGACTGTTCCCGTTTGCCTCCGCAGGTCATCGCTGAACCCGCATTCCCATCGAAATTACACTCGTTATGACCTCCAGTAAACATTGGTGCCGAGTGGGGTTAGTCAAACCTAGTAGTACTACGTAATCACGACTCGTTTGTGATACAACTAACGGTAAGGATAAGTGAGGACTTTAAGCGATAATAGTTACACTCGAAAATGGTTTTCACAACATACCAGTCATACATCTAAAACAGTTGCATAGTATTCTCACCCCAAAGTTAAGTAAAAACAGTTAAAAGTAAAAGTGGGGCTGTAAACTCACCTGAGTTTGAGTAAAGTGATGCGCGTTCGTATCGGAACGGTGTAGCTCGCCGGCTAGTAATTACCTATATCACATAGGTGTTGTAAGTTTGTGTGTTCATACACGTGGGTCTCACAGGACCGTATTAGTGTTTAACCACTCCAAGTTGTTATGTGGGTTGAGTTGACCGTGTTTGACCGTGTTTGACCTAACGACCCGTTGGTGACGGTTTGGATCAAGTGCTCGTGTAACGTGTGGTTTAGTGTCGTGTGAAATATGCGGATACCAATAATCACTTTCGTGAGGAAACTTACTAGTTATAGTAAGTTTCTATTTCAGGAAAGTTTCTAATTCAAGCAAGTCATGTAAGAAATTATAATCCGATTATTCTAATCATGCGTATTTATCCTAAGTGAGCATGTTATCACATAACACATAGTTACACTTAGTTGGTTTAGCATGGTTTGCACATAAAAGTTACCATAATTAGAAAGTTGCATAAATATACAATTGTGACTAAGTCTAAATACCAATCTCATCCTAATATCATCATCTTAGTCTTAACTAGTCATTTAATCATAACCGATATATCTAGCGTGTTCTTATTCACAAATTTGTAAAGTAAAGTTACTATTTATAGTAACTTTTGATAAAACACATTTTTCATATCCTTCAAGTCATAATATCACTTATTATTATCATAGCAACTTCAACTAACCATGTTAAACATACAACCTTTGCCAAATTCATTATTCTTAACAATTTCAAAACAAAAAGTTTCCATTTATAGTAAAAATCATGAATATCATACTTCTAGAAATTTTACTCATTCTAATACACCAAATAACCATTGCATTAGTTTCTAATCATCCTTTTAAACAAAAATCTTGGATCTACTCACATACATGAAGTTATTTCATCATAATCACAATTTCATAACATTAAAGTTACTATTTTTGACAATAATCACCAAATGACCATTTCTTGACATAATCAATACTCTAAACTATGTATAACATCTCAAATATCATTTACCATAGCATTTCACTATCAAAAATCATGTAGATATCCTTAGATCATACATGCATGTCAAGATCTCAACACTTTATGAGCAAATCATGCATCATAGCCATACACATCATCATGGATCATCACAAAACTTAATTTAAACATCATAGATAATTAAATATCATGTAAACATCATCAAACCCGGAACTAAAATTCGTGCATGTGCATCAATGGTGGTTGTATGTGGGTTTTAACACTTGCATGTGTGTGTAATAGTGAAAATAAGCCATAAGAGACATGATACTACCTTCCCAAGCTCCAAGAATGCCAAGATGATGACAAGAACAACCTCTAAACTCTCTGGACAGTAGGTTCTTGCAGCAAAATGATGGTGGTGGTGATCTTCAAGCTTCAAATGTGGTCCTTCAAGCCTCAAGCCTTCACTCCTTCAAGCTTTGAGCTTCATTATGGCCTTCAATGGCTTCCAAGAGGTCAAATCAGAGTGTTTCAGAGCTGGGAAGTCAGAATGGCCGAAGTTGTTGCGTGTATGCTTGGTAAAAATGAGTGTGTAAGTGTGATGATGAGTTTTGGGTGTTAAAAATATAAAATCTGCGATTTAGGTTGCCAGGCGTAACGCCTGTCGAGGCGTCCTGGTATCCAGGAGTTACGCGCGGGTCAACCGTTTGAGAGGCGCCCTTCCCTCATCCGCGCGCATCGCCAGGGGTCAAAGTGTCGGGTCAGGCGTACCGCCTGGCCCATTTTTCAGGCCCAATAAGCTTGTTTTGATGTTCTGGACCCATTTTTCGCGTATTTCTCGTTTACGATCATCGTTTCTCGACATGTAAGCATAGTCCCAACTACTTTAGGCCTCCTAGGACCTAAGTGCAGTGAAAGTGAACTGTGATCTGATCCGTTCACTAACGTTCGTCATTCAAGATACGTACGAGAGTTGTGCGATAGTTCCTCGAACCATCGGTGTGTTTGGTCTGTTGTGCCACATGTCACACTAAATACAATTATTCTAGTGCCACGTATGAAATAATAACACACATTATTATTAAAATAATATGAATGCTGACCTGGAATTTGCGAGGTGTCACATTTAATGTCATTGAATGATTTTGTTTGATTAAATTAACGTGGATGTTTTAAATATTGAAACTTTAACATAGCACCATGAGCTTTTGAACAATCAAACTCGCGCCCCGACGTATTCCGCCGTCGGTCGAGGTGTGACAGTTTTAGCGTTTCAATTTGCAGATTTAAACGAAGATAGTTACGAACTTGATCATAATTGTATAAACAGGTGACGACACAGGTTAGGGACAATCTACTTCAGCGAAAATCAGTTCATAAGCAACGTGAAAATTGATCAAGAACCATCACAAAACTAACATACCATCACCATACACATCATGTCAGGCCCTTCGGTAGAAAGAGGAAGCTGGTGCATTCGCAAATCAATGGATGAAGTTACATTGGCTAAACAATATGGTTTTCCTAATCTTTTTAGCATAAAAGTGCATCATGGGGGGAGGTTAACCAATGTTCCGGGCCGTACTTATGTTGGGGGTAAGAAAGACATTGTTGACTTCATTGATATTGATAGGTTCTCAGTTCACGATATTGATGAAATAATGTTTGAGCTAGGCTATAATGAACTGATCCTTTATCTTACCATTTTCTAAATCCTACTAAAGAGATGGATAATGGTCTTGAGGACATATTTAGTGACATAGATGTTGTAAACCTATCTCAACTTGTGGTGGAACATAAGTTAATCAATGTTTTTACTCAACATGGGATGAAAAACATAAACGATTTTTTTAGCTCGCAAGTAACTATTGAAGAAATTGATAATCATGAACATTTTGCTATTGTGCCTTTAAGTCTAAATCCAATGGGTGAATCAAGTGTTGACCATGAAGTAGATGGAGGAGGTGATAGTATGGATGAGGATGATAGTGATTACATTGTTGATGAAGATAACCCAATGGATGACCATGAAGTAGACATGACTGATTATAGGTTGAATATTGACCTAGATGTACAAGACACGAACATTGACCTAGATGTAGTTGACGGTTTGTTAGAAAAAAGTGAAGGACAACTTACACCCAATGCCACAAAAATGTTTGAAACAATCAAGAAAGATGCAACACATTACCATGTTGAGTGGAATGGAGGGGATCAATATCAGGTGAGTGGTAGACCAAATAAGCATCGTGTGGTGGATTTAAGTAAGAGGACTTGTTCTTGCAGGAGATGGGAAATCACAGGCAAGATATTGTATAAAACTATAAATTTTTAGTCTTGCTTATATTAGTGTGCAATCAAATGTTCAGATAATGTTGTTTATTATTACATAGGTATGCCATGTTGTCACGCAGTTGCAGCAATTTGGTTTATGGCTACTAATAGCCAAAGCGTTCGGGCATTAGAAAGTTGGGTTCATCCAGTTTACACAATGGAGAGATGGAGACATGTTTATTCTTTTAAGATAAACCCTATCAATGACAGGACTTTGTGGATAAAAACTCAAATTCCTATAACCTTAACACCACCCAATCATCACAACCAAGTGGGTAGACCGAAGAAGGCAAGGAAAATATCAACAATTGAAATAGTGGAAATGACAAAAGAGGGCAAATTGTCAAAGAAAAACACGAAAGGATCATGTGGCAAGTGTGGAAAAAAAGGCCATAATAAGAGAACATGCAAAGGGCAGGACGTCGAGTCTTAGTGTTGGAATAAATTTTGTTTTAGAACTTTGAAATAATTAAACTGTCTTTTGTTTTAGAACGTATTTTGGTGACTAATGTGTTTGGAAACTTTTTTTTTATATTACCTGATGCGTTTTTTTGTTCCTAATATATATTCATGCATTTTTTTTAATTTACGCATGGTTGCAACAGGTGACCCTAAATACTTTCATGATGCAGGGCGTCAGATGGTACCAATTCATGTGTAACATATTTATTCTTTCATGAGGTCATATTATATATATTGGTGGTCCCATATATTGTATCATGTGGTCCATATTCATGCTTGAGAATGTAACATATAGCGATGAACACAACTGGAAAAAACAGTTGCTAATTTTGTAAGTTAATGATTAAATTTGTGATTGTAGTGATGGAATTACAGTGATTGAGAATGAATTTGTGTTTAAATGTAGGGGGTATTATAAAAATTTTGTAAAAGACTAAACAACCCTTCATTTGACTCTATTTAACTATAAAAATGTAAAACTTAACTCGGTTTTGAACTAAAGGACGTGATCTGCAATGGTTACTAAATGTAAAGGATATAGTCTGAAAAATTAAAATATAAAGGACGATATCTGAAACAAGTATAAACATAAAGGACGAAATCTGTAATTTACTCTTTTATTAGTTAAGAAAAAAATAACACTAGTAAGAATAATCGATCCCATTTGAATCGAAACATATGAACTCCAATGGGCAATGGCAAATGAAAAACCATGATTGAAATGATAAGATTTTATTTTAGAAACTAAGATAAATTGACCTAAACTGGTTTATATCTCCAGGAAAAAAGGGTTTCTTCAAGATGTTAGATTTTCCTTAACGACGGCTCAATTAAAGCTTTGATCTTTCGTGTTGAAGTTGAACGAGTAACATCCATTGAGAATTGTTCATGGAGCATACAGCCCGGGATGAATGAAGATCGTAACGTATAACGTGAATGGCCTGAGGCCTCGAATTTCTCAGTATGGCTCCCTCCGAAAATTCCTCGATTCTCTCGATTCCGACATCATCTGCTTACAGGTCCCTTCTCCATCTGTTCGCAATTTCACAAATATGTGATCATCTAGTGTCATTTCTTGCTTCATGTCATGTAGGAAACCAAATTGTCGAGGCAAGAACTGAGAGCTGATGTGGTTTCAGCAGATGGGTACGAGTCCTTTTTTTCTTGCACTCGTTCTGTAGAAAAAGGCCGCACAGGTTATTCCGGTAAGTAGCTAAGAAGATGTTTGTTAAAATGCCCCAATCACAATCAACTTCATTTATTAAACCCTGTTTTTTGATGGCCGGGAACTCACTTGCGTGATAAACCTGGACCCCTAATACCCGACTAACGGGGGAACGGTAAACCGCGAGGAGAAATTGTCAACCCATGACCTCAAGGTCGAGGACTCAAACACTCTTACCACTATGCTATCTCCACAAGGTTTATTAAACCCTGTTATGGTTTCTTTGAAGCTGGATTTAATTTTAAACATATTGTGTTGGTGAAGTTTTGCATGCTGATTTAGTTTATGGCTTGTAATGGCTATCTGTTATCACTTAATTTCTTAATGCAGGTGTCGTAACATTTTGCAAAGTACAATCTGCTTTTTCAAGCAATGAAGTTGCACTGCCACTTGATGCAGAGGAGGGGTTCGCTGGTGTTCTAGAGAATTCTAGAGGATTTGAAACCAGAAAACATGATTTTTTGGCGTGTGCAGAAGGGCTTGAAGGATTTGACAGAGATGAGCTTCTTAAAATTGACAGTGAGGGTCGTTGTATCATCACTGATCATGGTCATTTTGGTGAGTGGCATGCTATTATCTGTTGTTCCTTATCACCAATGTTTTCTGGACAACATGTTATCACAAATCACAAAACCAAAAAAAATGTCACTCTTTATGAAGTCTGGAACAAATTGTTATCGCTGGACACAATCACATTGCAAAAAAGTGATCAAGTTATTTTTCCATTCAATCTTGTTTTCTTTCGTTTTGCTTAAGCACTCCTGTTTATTTAAAATGATCACTCTTTAAAACGTTGCAGTTCTTTTCAACATTTATGGGCCTCGTGCTGCCTGCGATGATGCAGAACGGATTGAATTCAAGCTCTCATTCTACAAGATGCTGCAGGTACATGTTGTCTTCACACTGATGATTAGAAGAAAGTATTAGAATCTAATATTGCAAATCTACATCATCTCTTATATATTATTTGTTTCATCTTTTGATTTCTCCACTAATAATATCATTGTGGTATGTCATGCGGAGGGCATTTTTAAAGTTTCTCCATTTTTATTTATGTTCCATGCTTTGTATTAGAAACGATGGGAGGCCCTCATGCTTAAAGGAAGGAGAATTATTGTTGTTGGTGATTTTAACATCGCTCCATCTTCCATAGATAGGTGTGATGCAGGACCAGATTTTGAAAATAACGAGTGAGCTTCTAACAACCCTACTAAACAATGATCATAACCTGTTACGTCAATAAATAGTTAGTCCAGAAATGTAAACTTGTATTTTTAGAGGGACTTAATTGTAAAATGTACTAATAGTCGTTAGTTTGTTAAACGACTATAAAGTTAGTTGAATGAATGAAACAACTAGCTTGGATGATGAATTTCTTTCTTCTCTTTAGTTTCTTCTAAATCTAAGCTAACAATTGGTATCAGAGCATTTCGATCCCTTCGGAAAGCTCTGAATTTCGTTCAATTTTGATTCAATTTCACTCAATCAGAAGACGATGACGACGCGCAATCAGGAGTTCGAGAAAGCACTCAAGGAACATGAGCTATCACTAGTTCGATTGGAATCAGTGGCGGAAAAGAATTCAACAGATATGGCAACGATGAGATCCCAAATGGAAGAAATATTGAAGAATTTGCAGATCTTGAGCCAGGGTCACAACAGAAATGATAATGATTCGGGAAGTCATGTGAATTGGAATCCGAATCGTGAGAATTTTGAAGATGGTCGATTGACAAGAAATAATAATCGTTTTTCTAAAGTAGAATTCCCTAAGTTTGATGGTTAAGATGTCGAAGGGTGGATTTACAAATGTGAGCATTTTTTCACCATTGATGAAACACCTGAAAGATTGAAGGTTCGCTATGCAGCAGTACATTTGGAAGGGAGAGCTTTACAATGGCATCAATCTCACACTAAGATTTTAGGTATTCCCTTGTCTGAAATAAATTGAAATGATTATGTAAGATCTATCTCTGCTAGATTTGCATCTACTTTGATAGAAGATGCAATGGGTGATTTGAAAGCTTTAACACAAACGGGTGAATTCGATGTTTTGGAAGATTATTGTGACAAATTTAATTTACTTTTAAATAAGGTCAATATTTGTCAAGAGTATGCCATTAGTTTGTTTTTGGAAGGTCTTAAACCAGAAATAGGAGCACATGTAAGAATGTTTCGACCAACTACACTGAAAGATGCATATTCTCTTTCAAGACTGCAGAATCATGCAAATTCAGTGAGTAATAATGGGTTGAAATCAGGAAATTTTAGTGAAGGGAATTTTGTTTCAAAAGCTAATTCGGGAAGTTCCACTTTAAGTAATGCAAATAAGTTGCCACTGCTTCCTACACCACTGAAAGCATTTCCAGCTTTATCTACAAATTCCAATAAAACCAATACAGGAAGGAGACTCTCTAGTAGAGAATTTGATGAAAAGAGGGCAAAAGGGGAGTGTTTTTGGTGTATGGATAAATACACTCCAGGACATAATTGTAAGGGTAAGCAACTGTTTCTATTTGAAGTGGTTGAAGAAGGTGATACAGAAATGTTTCAAGTAGGTGGAAATTCTGATGAATTTGTGGATGCTAATGTTGATCCACAAACATCCTTGCATGCTATCACAGGTATTCCTTCTTACTCTACTATGAAAATAGTGGGAGCAATTGGTACAAAACCATTACAAATCCTGATTGATAGTGGCTCCACTCAAAATTTCCTTAATGATAAGATAGCTGATAAACTTAATTGTGTAATCAAATCAGTAAAGAATATGCCTGTGACCATAGCAGATGGAAATCAGTTATCTTGTGTTCAGTTGTGTAAGGATTTTCAATGGTTAATGCAAGGAAATTGGTTTAAGGCAGACATGTTAGTCATTCCATTGAGTACTTATGATATAGTTTTGGGTATACAATGGCTTCAAAACATTAAATGATTATAAGTTGGAATTTTAAGAATCTGACAATGAAATTTACAGTAGCCAATAAGTGTATAGAACTCAAAGGTGCTAATGTCAATACTGTAACTATGTGTTCTATGGAGAAGGTTAATTCTATAGTAAGTACGCCAAATCAGTTAATTCATGGTCAACTTTTAGCTTGAAATTGGTTAATAATGATGAATGTTTTCAACATCAACCGAAGGTGGAGGGAATACAGAATTCTAAGGAATTACAAAGGTTATTAGATGAATTTCAGGATATTTTTGAAGTCCCTAAAGGACCGCCACCTTCAAGGGACTGTGATCATAAGATTAAACTAAAAGATGATTCCATTCAATTAATTCTTAAACCATACCGATACCCAGCTGCTCAAAAGAACATTATTGAGCAAATGACTCAAGAATTTTTAGATTCGGGGGTCATTAGGAATAGCACAAGTTCTTTTGCTGCTCCAGTTGTGTTAGTAAAGAAAAAAGATGGTTCATGGCGTATGTGTGTAGATTACAGACGCCTAAATGCTGCAACTGTAAAAGATGTATACCCTATTCCCTTAATTGAAGAATTGTTGGATGAATTAGTGGGAGCAACTGTGTTTTCTAAGTTGGATTTGAGATCAGGTTATCATCAAGTGAGGATGCATACTCAGGATATTCATAAAACTGCTTTTAAGACTCATCAAGGCCATTATGAATTCCTAGTTTTACCATTTGGCTTAACAAATGCGCCGGCTACTTTTTAGTCCCTAATGAATACAACTTTTAAAACAATCTTGAGGCGGTGTACTTTGGTCTTTTTTGATGATATTTTGGTTTATAGTCGAAGTATTCAACATGTACAAGATTTGAAGGAAGTTTTAGTGTTAATGCGTTTGCATTCTTTGAAAGCTAAACATTCTAAATGTACATTTGGTGGTAACCAAGTTGAATATTTGGGACATATCATTTCTGAGAAAGGTGTGTCTACAGATCCGGGAAAAATTAAAGCAATAATCAATTGGCCAACACCTAAAACTATTAAACAATTAAGAGGTTTCTTGGGGCTTGCTGGGTATTATAGGAGATTTATAAAAGGGTTTGGTATGATTGCTAGACCAATGACTGAATTGCTTAAGAAAGATGCATTTAAATGGAATGATAGTGCCCAAGAATCGTTTCAGAATTTAAAGACTGCTCTTACTACACCTCCTGTGTTAGCTCTTCCAGATTTTTCAAAATAATTTATTATAGAAACTGATGCTTCTGCAAAAGGGTTGGGGGCTGTATTAATGCAGAATAATCACCCTTTAGCTTTCATAAGTAAAGCACTTTCAATTAGACAACAACTCTTTCAGTATACGAAAAAGAATTATTAGCAATCTTGTTAGCGGTTAAACAATGGCATCACTACCTTATTGTTAAACACTTTACTATACGAACTGATCAACAAAGTTTGAAACATTTGTTGGATCAAAAGATCATTACACCACTACAACAGATTTGGTTATCTAAGTTGGTGGGTTATGATTATGATATTGTGTACAAAAAAGGTAGTGAAAATTCAGTAGCAGATGCACTGTCAAGAGTTCAAGGATTAGCCCTTTTCACAATGGCTATTAGTTCTTTGCAACCTATGTTATGGCAACGTATTCAACAAGGTTGGCAAAATGACCCACTGTTAAAGGATCTAATTGTACAATTAGAAAAAAGGTGCCGTTATCAAGAATAGAAGTTGGAATGCTCAAATTTTATGTCGGAAGAATAAACTTCTTATTGCTCACGATTCTGTTTTACGAAATGACATAATTCAGTTGTGTCATTCTTCCTCTTTGGGGGTCATTCGGGAGTTAAACCTACATTGATCAAGCTGAAAGAAAAGTTTTATTGGAGAGGATGTTCTAAAGATGTTCATAGATATGTTAAGGACTGTAGTATATGTCAAAGAGCTAAATATGAAACAATTGCAACACCTGGTTTACTACAGCCTTTACCTGTACCTAGCTCTATTTTTTCAGACATTTCAATGGATTTTATATCCGGTCTTCCAAAGGTGAATGGTAAAAATACTATCTTTGTAGTAGTGGATCGTTTAACTAAATATGGTCATTTTATTCCTTTGGGCCATCCCTTTACTGCAGCTCAATTGGCTCAAGTTTTCTTAGACCATATTTTCAAAATTCATGGTTCTCCTACTACTATTGTATCGGATAGGGATCCTTTGTTTTTGAGTAATTTTTGGAAGGAATTTACAAGGCTGCAAGGTATCACTTTGGCACTATCAAGTGCTTATCACCCTCAATCCGATGGACAAACGGAAGTTTTGAATCATTGTTTGGAGTCCTACTTACGAGCTATGACAATGGATGCTCCTCTACAGTGGATTAAATGGTTGCCATTGGCACAATGGTGGTACAACACGACTTTCCATTCGTCTATTAAGATGTCACCTTATGAAGCTTTGTTTGGTGTTAAGGCTCCTGTTCATATTCCTTTTATACCAGGTGATACACAGATTGCAGCAGTTGAAGAATTGCATCGTGATCGAGAGGGAATGATTAAAAAGTTGAAAATTAATTTGGAGGTTGCAAGGAATAGGATGCAACAGCAGGCAAATTTAAAAAGAAGTGATCGTTCTTTTCAAGTGGGTGATTGGGTGTATCTGAAACTTCAACCTTTTGTGCAGCGATCACTGAAATTGCATTCCAATCAGAAACTTTCCCCACGCTATTTTGGACCTTATTTGATTATTGAAAAGATTGGATCTTGTGCGTATAAGCTAGATTTACCATCAGATTCTTGTATTCATCCTACTTTTCATGTTTCTTTATTGAAACCAGCTCATGGTTCAATTATGTCCTCAACACAATTACCATCAGCACCTCGGTTCAAACTACAACCTCGTGCTGTCATTGATCGGAAGCTAATTCGCAAAGGCAGTAAAGTTGGAATTAAAGTGTTGGTACATTGGGAAGGATTGGCTATTACTGAAGCTACTTGGGAGTGGCTGGATGAGTTCAAACTTCGATTTCCTTCCTTTGTTTGTTAGAATTTTTGAGGACAATAATGTTTTTTTTTAGGGAGGGAGTATTGTTACGTTCAATAAATAGTTAGTCCAGAAATGTAAACTTGTATTTTTAGAGGGACTTAATTGTAAAATGTACTAATAGTCGTTAGTTTGTTAAACGACTATAAAGTTAGTTGAATGAAATGAAACAACTAGCTTGGATGATGAATTTCTTTCTTCGCTTTAGTTTCTTCTAAATCTAAGCTAACATAACCTAACTTTATCAATTTAAAATGCAAATTGGATTTTTGAATATTTAGGTTTAGAGGCTGGTTTAGATCATTACTAGTGGAAAATGGAGGCTTTTTCTTTGATGTGTTCAGAGCAAAACATCCAGACAGGTGCAAGATATTCAATTCTAGCATCAATATTTTTAATTTTTTCTTTCTTAATATAATTTCTGATATATTTCCAATTTAAATTATGTATAGAACAGAAGCGTATACTTGCTGGTCCACAAACACAGGTGGAGAGATATTCAATTTTGGGTCTAGGATTGACCATATTATAATTGCTGGATCATGCTTACATGAAAATATAGATCCAGAAGGTCACAATTTTTTTTCATGCCATGTTAAAGACTGTGACATATTAACACAATTTAAACGATACAAACCTGGGACCATGCCAAGGTAAAATTTTCTAAATATGGAATAAATAATTAATTTGTTGGTTTTAACTTTTATGAATTTATTGGAATCAAATCAAATCAAGATAATTCGATGAAAGAAGTTCCTTATTTGGAAAGTTTGTTCTGATTTATGTTTTGGTATAGTTAATTACATTTATCACGTACCTGCAGTTACCGATGGAAAGGAGGAAAAAACATTAAGATGGAAGGTTCAGATCATGCCCCGGTTTTTATTAGTTTAAAGGAAATTCCCAACAATCATCAGCATAATACTCCATCTTTATCCACTAGATACTGTCCTCAGGTTCGAGGATGCCAGCAAACTCTTGGTACTACATGCTATCTATTTTCATAATGACATTCGACTATAACGAAGACGCACATGCGTACGCACGCGCACACTATTTCTTGGACATTTTAAAGACCTAAATGCATTTTTGCAGTGTCGATGTTATCAAGAAGGCAATCAACAGAGGACATTAAAGTCAATGAACAATCTGTCACTTCTCTTAATGAAGTAATTAAAGTTCAAAGCCAGGAGATATGTATTAAAAGCCAAAATTTTAACTCTAAAGAAATGAAGAAGAGGTTGAAAAAAAGTCAATCTTCTCAGCTCTCACTTAAGTCCTTTTTCCACAGTAGTCCAACAGCAAGTAAAGATGTTAAGAGCAGGACTGTTGATTTGTCCCTTAACCATACAAGTAATTTGGTTGAAGGATCTGAAGCTGAAATTGTGGAGTCCAATACAATTGATCAGTCTCATTGTGAATCAGATGCTTGTAATTCTTCACAAACTGATAAAAGTCAAAGGGCACAGCTAGAGTGGCAAAGAATTCAACAACTCATGTACAGAAGCATTCCTGTATGCAAGGGTCATGGTGAAAAATGCGTTTCTCGGGTTGTGAAGAAAGCAGGACCCACTTTTGGCCACCGTTTTTATGTTTGTGCTCGCGCAGAGGTATGCTTTTCTCTAAATGGAGTCTATGTCCTTACATATGTGTTTTGGTTTGGCTATATTTGGTTTTAAAAGGCGTGCTTAGGAAAGCACATTAGGGGCTTGAGAGACATATGTAAAAACAACCAAAGGAATGAAAACATTATGAAAGGTTTACTTGATAAAAAGGTCTATTTGTAAAATGGATGAGAGTAGCCCTGGCAATCCTAACCCAACTTGTTATATACGGGTTAATTTGGGCTCTTTTAAAAATATATGGGTTGTTTTGGTTTGATAAATATTCTTAAAGGGGTTAGGACGGGTAAGTTTAAATCCTATGAAAACAAGTAAGAGGGTCAAGATGGATAGGAAAAAATAGCAAGCGGGTCAGGATGGGTTGGCTGATAAAAGAACGGGTTGAAAAAAGAAGGGTTTTGTTGTTAAGTCACAATCGGTTCTACCGAGAAGAGGCACTCTCACACTCTCACCCACCGTTTCACTAATTGGCTCCTCTCGTCCCAACAGAACTCCAAATGAAAAGTCTCACAAACCCTTACTATCGTCATCATCATCTGTCAACCAATCTAATTCTCGTCATTCTCTTCACTCTCACTTCGTATGTCTCCAGCATTCTATCAATCGATTTTGAAGCACAAGTATTAGTTGATTGTCAAGCAATCGATCAACTTCTGGTGATTTCATCACGTGAGCTTTTTTCGCATGTTTTCCTCAGATTGGTGGTGTTTTAGTGTTCCAGGTTTGATTTTGATTTTTGTTTTTGTTTTAGTTGTCGCTTGTTTGAGTGATCACGATATGTATTTAATTTAAAAACTCGAGATTCATAATTTGATTTTGCTTAAACATTCAAGGATTTATAGTTTACTCGTCAAATGCTTTAATCTACTACATGAGGATAGATTCCATGGAATCATTCCAGATCACAAATAGAAGTTCCAACTTGTATCATAAACCTCCTTTTCCTTCTCAACTATTTCTTATTTATTTGTAATCTTATTACAATGTAAATTTTTGCTCAATATTGCTCAGAGATTAGCTTCCGTTTGCTTTAAACATCGATTTCAACTGTAAGTTTTGATGTTTAAATGAAATTCTTGTTTTGATAGGCACAGGCAATCTTTTAAATTTTAAAAACAACCCAATTGACCTGCATTTGTTGTCAAAACCCATCCTAACCCAGACCATAATAACCATATTTTAAAGTTACCCGTCCTGACCCGAACCCGTCTTGACCCAAACCCATCCTGACCTTTTACTCTGCCCAACCCGACCCACCCGTTTTGCCAGGTATAGATGAGAGACACAATCTCTGGTTGTAAATAAAGTTTATTTTGCTGTACCTAGAGCAAGACCTCGCACCCTTGGCTTTTGGGACCTAAACGCCTTGGAGGACCTCACGCTTTTTGGTAAACCAAAGCTATACTGTGTGTACACAATAAATATTTAAGATTTATTGTGGCAGTTAAGTCATTTATACCATCTACTTTCTTGAAACTGAAACTCTTTTTGCGAGGCAATTTAGGGAGTTGATTTAATTATCTGTATTCTTGTATTGACTAGATGCTTTATATAATAAACTTTACTTTACAGGGACCATCATCAAATCCTGAAGCAAATTGTGGGTTCTTTAAGTGGGCTGATTCAAGATCGAAGCGCAAACAGGGCTAGTGAGCTTGGTATCTTCAAGTGGCCTATTTGTTTAGTGCAGTGTGAAATAGAAGTTGGTTAAATCTGCATGACTCATAGTTTATATCATGATAAATTTTTCTAGTGAAGGGTCCAAATTTAGACAACAGAATGTAGACCAAACCGATGAGGCCAGTTTATTTTACAAAACAAAACTGCCCAATTTGAAGCTTGAGCCAAACCAACAAAAACAGATATGAATTGTCATTGTATATAAAGTAGGCTGTAAATGAACCGAACGTTTAGCGAACAGTTCGTGAACTGTTCGGGCGGAAAGTTCGTTTATGTTCGTTCGTTTAATAAATGAACGAACACGAACAAGAAATTACGTTCGTTTAGTTAAATGAACGAACATGAACAAAGGTCTTGCTTGTTCATTTGTGTTCGTGAATGTTCGGTAACATGTTCGTTTACGTTCGTTTATGTTCGGTTAAGTTTTTTTATTATATTTATTTATTAAATTGTTGTATGTTTTTAATTTTTAGTTTAATACCATAATATTTAAGTTATTTTTAGTTTAATACTATAATATTTAATTCATATATTTATAAATGATTATCTCCAATCTTTAAGATTAATAATATTGATTTTTATTATTTAAATAATATGTGTTCGTTAGCGTTCGTGAACCGTTCATGAACAAGGTAAATTCCTTAATGAACGAACACGAACAAGAATTTCCGTTCGGTTAGGGTTCGTGAACCGTTCGTGAACAAGTTAAAAGTTAAACGAACGAACACGAACAAGGGCTCGTTCGGTTCGTTTACAGCATTATAAAGCGAAACTGCCTTCATTGATCTCGGTTGATTGTTAATTTTATTCTAGTGATATCCATAGTTATTTCCAATGTTGGTATAGGAAGTATTTTCTTTATTTGCTTCACTTTGTACATATGATTTATTTTGAAATAATATAGGGTTTTGTTATAATGAAACTAATATTAAATGCAAAATGTGTAGGAAAGATTTAAGACTATTAAATTTATAATTAATAATTGATATCAAGTTGTAAAAAGAATTAATTGAAGGGTATTTTAGTTATGATATTTTTGTTGCTCCTAATTTTTTAAACGAACATAATTTTTTGCGACATTATATTTTTTTTTTAAATTACACCATAAAAACGAACATTTTTTATTTTAAAAATAAGTATAGTATTTTTCATATAATTTTTTTTAAAAAGAATGTTTTCTATCTCGTAAAATTTAACTCGTCATTGTGTATATTTGCTTGTTATCGTGCCTTATTGTTTTAATAAATAAGTTTTGAGAAACATAGCGAAGACACAATTGTATGCTTTTAATGTAAAACATATTGATAAAATAACAAAATATTTTTATCTAATATATAAAAAGACAATGACATCAAATGATTTAAAACGTAAAAAAACACATATAACATAATAACCTGAAATATGTGTTTTCGAAAATGAAGAACTTTGAAAAACAAAACGAAGAAATAAAACAATCGTGTATATCTAACATGTAAAACATAAAAAATTGAATAACAATAAATTTATATAATATATAAAAAACAATGATAAAAACAATAAAATGACCTAAATGTAAACACAATGATAAATCTACTTATCTACCTATTCTAATAAAGGAGTATATTTAGGAGACACGTGTCACACTCTGGTGAAATCTGGAATTTGTTTTCCCACCTCTCTCTAAATAAATTCTAACAATTTTTAATAATTAAATATTAAAAAGTATAAATCTTCTTATTTAATAATTTACTAATTTAGTAAACTAGATAAACTATAATAAGATTTAAATTATAATTTTTAATAATGAATATTATTATTATTAATTTATAATTTCTAGATATTCATAATTCTTATTTTTCCAATATCTGATAAATCTAACATATAATTTTTTACGAAAATTATTATTTGTAATATATTTTATATATTTGGTAGACTCAAGTTATTCGTTTGAAGAGAACCCCTACTGGGGCACCCCACCCTCTTGTTCAAACAAAGGGTTCTCCCAAAGGATTGGGAATTCATTAGCTAGAGGTACCTAGGGTCCTGTGGGGGTGCCTTTGTGCTAAGGGTCATTCGATTCCTTCTAAGTCGGATCTCTGGCCTGCATTCGAGGCTACTCTTTGGATCTCGCCAACCAAGGCTTGGTTAGTCTCATTGTGCTTAGCAACTATGGGCTCAAGGGTGACTATGACTTCTCTGGCCACTTGTTTGGCTGTCGGTGCCACTGTAGCTGACAAAGACTGGTTTCTATTTAAGAGAACTCTATTAGCGTCTCAATGTGTTCTTTCGCTAACATAGGTACCAACCTTGTTAACTGTACCAAAGTATGGTTTCACAGTCACGGCTCCATGACTCCTATATTTGTTCAGTTTCTCGTTTATATCTATCGGTCATTTCTTGAATCTGTTTATCGAAGTACTCATTTACGGCCTGGTGATTTCTATCTAACATGGCCATTAATTCTGCTCGAGTGACCAGACCTACTTCATTATCTACTGGTACTTTCTGATTTGAATACAGACTCTGGGGATTTCCAGTGCCCTGTCTAATGCTAGTATATATTATATAATAACATGAACGTAAAATATAATAATAAATACATATTATAAAATGGCCTAAATGTAAAACATAATGATCAAAATATACCATATAGTTTTAAAAAATTAAGATATATATAACACAATAACCAGAAATGTGTGTGTGTTTCAAAATGATGGTGGCCTCCCCGGAGATGTCGGGGTAGTGTCGTTTTTTTTTTTGTGGGGGGGGGGTATGCCCCCCGCTTGTATGTGTGTAATCTATTTTTCTGGTTGGTATAATATCTTCAACTCAAACTAATTTGGCCTGTCATGAGGGTTGGATAGAGCTTCCACTGCAATCGCAGTATGAGGGAGCCTATTTAATGCCACTGAAAAATGTATCGCTGCAATTGTAGTATGAGTGTAAGGCTAAGGTCGATACTTAGGTGGTGTTTGTTTTTTCAGAGGTAAAACATCTGCAGTCTGCGGACCACGTCTGCAAACCTCTTTTGCAGAAGAGGTGGACCAAAACTCTGCAAGAAGAGGGAAAAAGTTGGTTTGTTTTTTAACCTCTTCAAAACTCTTCCCCCATCCTAAGCAGACAAAAAAAACCCCTAATCTTGAGCCACCACCGTCAAATGCACCACTGTCACAATCACCATCAGAGGTAGGTCACCACCAGAACCCTCGATCAAACCAGGTTTATCACCCTCTTCCCCACCGGAACCCTCGATCGAACCAGGTTTATCACCATCGGTGGACGGTGGTTGCCTGAGGCGGAATCACGAACGAAGAACCCTCGATCGAACCAGGTTTATCACCATCGGTGGTTGCTTGAGGCGGAATCACGAACGAAGGACGACGGTGATGGAGGTCGGTGGAGGAGGACGGCGATGGCGAGCTGGTATGTGGAGGAGGACGGCGGTGGCGGTGGAGTAGGGCGGTGGAGGCGTTCGGTCGAAGGGCTGAAAATGGGGGAGTAGGCTGGAAGAGGTTTGAAGATGTGGGAAGAGGTTGGTTCACGTCTGCGCCAATAAGAGGACGCGCAGACGTTTTTTAATGAAATGTCTGCGAGAAAACAAACGGTCTGTAGAGGTCCAACCTCTTTCCGCGTCTGCGCGGCGCAGACATAAGAGGCCACGCAGACCTTTTTGGAAAAAACAAACACCCACTTAGTCACTGCACTCTGAGGCAACGGTCTTTCCGTTGCATCAACTGCCATTCTAAAAAATCATGTTTTTATTAAAATTATTATTTTTAAGAAAGTATATATACAAATTAAGACGTGTTTGTTTTTTTTAATTGAATTCCACGAATATTTTATAAATTGAATTCAAGGTATATATTAATGTTTATTTATTTATTAATAAACTAGGTTAATATCCCGTATATTACACGGGTTAAATAAAATTAAAAAGTATTCAATAATATACATTTAAAAATTGTAAATGATTTTTTTATTTGAAATATAGAAAATAATATTGTGTTTAAAAAATTCCTTTACAACGTTTGGTCTTTAAACATTTCATTTCAAAAAATTTGTTTTTAAAAAATGTCATTTTGTACAAATGATATCTATTATTACACAATTTGATAAAGAAAAAAAATAGTTAATAATAATGACTAATAAATTATAAAAGATTTTATGAGTTATAAAATATTGGAAATTTTATAATATATAATAAGTTTATTTTTTAAATATAAAAGGATATATAATATAGTTAATATTTAATACTATTATGCAATATATTTTTTTTAATATTAAGAACTTTTTTTAATTAGAAAAGGTAAAAAATATATAATTATATAATTAATATTTATTAAAGTTGTGTATTTATTAGGAGAGAGAAGAGGAAAAAATAGTATTAAAATACTCTAAATATGTGACAAGTGCCTTACAATTATTTTGATTTATTAAGTATAATAGAAGTGTTTCCTTGTCACCATATATTTTTATTTTTGAGGGTTACATTGATAACAAGCTTCAAATGGAGAAGTTAAGCTCAGTTCGATTGTTATATTTGTATCGCATATGAATGGCTTTCCAATTGCAATGCTCGGTTCCACCTTTTCCTTTCGATCAGATTGACCTGAAAACATGGAACAAGATCATCAAGAGACAAGCGATTGAAGGAAACACAAAGGGGGCTTTTCAGTCATACCAACAGATGCAAGAATCATTCACCCCTGATAACTTTACATATCCCGTGCTACTCAAAGCGGTTTCCAATCTTTCCGATCGTCGACTCGGGTTAGCCCTCCATGCCCAGATAGCTAAAACTCCCTTTCGTAACCATATGCTCGTACAAACTTCTCTGCTCAACATGTACTCATTTGCTAAAGAAATTGTTGACGCTCGTAAAGTGTTTGATGAAATGCAAGTGAAAGATATAGTTGCTTTGAACTCGATGTTGGATGCGTATGTTTCATCCGGGAATATGGATACCGCGATCCAATTTTTCCAATCAATGCCAGAGAGGGATCTGTTCTCATTTAACATTATGCTATCTGGGTATGCAGAAATGGGTGATTTAGATTCAGCAAGCAAATTATTTAATGAAATGCCTCAAAGAAACATCATTTCCTGGAATTCTATGATTTTGGCATGTGGGAAACATGGGGACATGGAAGAAGCACACAAGGTGTTTGATGAGATGCCTGAACGAGATGTTATTTCTTGGAACACATTAATTGGAGCATATTTGAACAATGGGTTGTTTGATCAAGTTATTATGCTGTTTGAAACTATGAAAGCTGACAAAATGTACGTCCAGATTATCTTACGGTTACCACAGCCTTATCTGCTTGTGCTGGATTAGGTTTACTTGAAAAAGGCCGCGAAATTCATGTATACACGCTATATTTAGGACTCGCATCTAGTACACATGTGACCACTTCCTTAATAGACATGTATGCCAAATGCGGCTGCATGGTTAGTTTCTTGAACGTGTTTTACAAGTCGAAATCGCAAGATGTATTCTGTTGGAATGCACTGATATCTGGGCTCGCGCTTCATGGATATGGTGTTGCTGCCTTCAAAATGTTTGATGAAATGATGCAAAGAACAAAACCTGATGATATAACCTTCATAGCTATGCTTAGTGCCTGCAGTCATTCAGGGCTGATCAAAGAGGGCCAAGCCCTTTTTGAATCTATGGATATCAACTATGGTGTGACTCCTAGAATGGAGCATTATGGGTGCATTGTTGATCTTCTGGGAAGAGCCGGGTTTCTTGAAAATGCATACATGATCATTGAAACGATGCCATTTAGGCCAGGTAGGTCTGTTTTGGGCGCGTTGCTTAGTGCTTGTGTGAATTACAAAGATCTTGAGATTGGAGAGAAAATAGTGAAGATGCTGTTATCAGTCGAAGGTGAAGACGGTTTAAATGATGGGGATTACATGATGGTGTCGAATCTATACGCTTCATGTGACCAATGGGACGAAGCGGATCGTTGGAGAGCGATGATGAATGATTCAGGGATCGTCAAGACTGCAGGATTGAGTTCAATAGAGGTTGGTAATAGAGTACATAAATTTTTGGCTGGGGATATGCAATGAGCAAGGGATTTTTAAAAACTCAATGGATTTAATGATACAAAAAAGTTTGTTAATTTTATAACCAACTTTGTAACTTAAGAGACGTATTTATGTTCAAATAAAATTCAAAAACTTAAAGCACAAAATTTTGAAGTTAATAGTTTCTTTCTTTCTCTCTTTTTTCTCCCTGATATTGTCAATGTCTTTTGTAAAATATTTTATCAATTATAATTTGATAATTTATGCACGTGAATCTACTAATTAAATTTACACGAAATCATATTTCTTGAGAATGAACATATAAAGCAGAAAGAGTGAAGGTTTGTGGATCCTCTTATTTAATTTAGTTGATCTATAGATTGTTAGGGATAAATAAAAAATTATTATTATGAAAATATTTGTGTTGAAATATTGTCATTTACTAAATAATTTTATGAAATAAATACAATTTGGAAATGATTCGTGCAACAAACCAATTTCGTTAAGGGTGTGGCTAAATGTACCCCTCTTTTGAACTTGTTATACCCCCTCCCCTAAAATATTAAATATAAATTTGTTAAAATCAACCCTTCAACTATATAACACAACCAAAATGCACCAAATATTATTTTTACTTTAAAGTCTACTAAACGTATCCCCTCATACTTGTCATACCCTATACAAAATATAAAATTAAATTCATCCAAAATCAGATTTAATTGTATGAACCCTAGTTCCTCTTTGTTCAAATTCGATTGAACTGAGGTCCGATTGTTGTTACAAACATAGGGCTTTCATTCCTCGAACAAAAACGAGTGTAATTGTATATGAAACACCTACCTTAGCTAACTAATTCATGTTCGTTGCTTGATGAACCGAAGTCGAACCGCCGGTTTCTTACATGCCTTTTTCTTGATTTGTTTGAGATTGTGAATACTTTTAGTTTACGCAGAGGTTAAATGATTGTTTGGGTTCAATTAATTTTGAGTTTTATGCTCGTTTTAATAGACTTTGAGTTTGAGTTCGACTATGGTTATTTAGGCTTAAATTTCGTATCGATTTGATTTTTAAACGATGAATTGATGATGATAATGATTCCGTGATGTTTGAGTTTTGTAAAAACAGTCTCTCACGTTTTTGTTTAAAGGTTTATGGATCTTTTTAGTTAACTAAAAATATAAGGTTTAATTGTATATATTTAAAAAACTTAAGGAGGGGGTACGACAAGTAAAAAAAATACAAAGGGGGGTATATTTAGCATAACCCTTTCGTTATTGGTATTGTGGGATTAGTTACACGTAATGTCTGGATGGAATATTGAATCAGACAGATGTGGTACAAATATTCGGATTAGAAAATATTTTTGGTCTATCCAAAACCCGACCCGAATTTCAAAATATATTATCCGACTTGAAAAACCCGAATTTTTACATCCGAACAACCCGAATAAACTGGTTTTTTTCGGGTTATTCAGATATCCGACCCCAAAAAATTGTTTTTGCATATCCGAAACCCGACCCGAATCTAAAATCATATTATCCGACCCGAACAACCCGAATAAGATTTCGGATGAGGTTTTTTCGGGTTTCGGATACGATTCAAATTTCGAATTTTTTCGAATTTCGGATATTTTGAACACCCGTAATACAAATTACTGTTTGGAATGTTATTAAGAACAAATGTAATAATTATATTAATGTTAATATGCAACAAAAAGATAGCCCATTTTAGTGATGCAAGCCCAATTCCCCCAATCCTGGGTTTTAGGCTTTTAGCCTAGGCGTTAGGTGTATTATACAAATGAAACCGGTTGAAACCGGAACCGGTTCAAAAAATCCCGATTTGCGCACCTCTAGGTATATATAGTGTAATTTGTTTTTAGTTTTAAAACGTTAAAAGTGGTTATGGAGGTTTAAATTAGGGGTGCTAAATGTGTTGGGTTAGCAGGTTGACGGATCAATCTGATCCGAACCCGAAAATTTAACATGAACCCGAACCTTAAAGTCATGTCATGTATATGAACCCAACCTAGATATTTACGGATTGACATGAACACGACCTGTTTGACTCGAAATTTTTTGTTTTTGTTATATTTTTTGGATATAAATATTTTAAAACATATAACTTTATAACAAAAAGTAGAAGCATAAAAAATACTATGTTTTTTTATAAATGTTATGTAATTTGTTTTTTAGTTTTAACTTTAATATTAAATACCCAACTAAGTTAATATAAAACACAATAAAAATAATCAAATACAAATGGGTTAAACAAGTCAACCTGTTAATCTACCGAGGTTGACCTTAACTTGACTTGTTTAGCTAGGTTCAAGCCGAACCTAACCCTAACATGTTCATACTAAACACAAACATGTTAATTTTGTGTTAGGTTCGTGTCGTGTCATAAATTCACATCTTTTAGAATTTAAAAAGTGTGTGGTTGAAGTAGAACACAGACTTGAGAAGGAATCCGTGCATCTCCAACCCCCACTTGAATTTGGTCAATCTCTTTAACGGGTTTACTAAGGTTTTGTTTTTTATATATTGTTTTCAATGACGTTTATAGCTTAAAAAGTTTTTTCAGTAATTTCCCAAACGTCAAAATAATATTAATTCCATAGGAAATCAAGTTGTGGTTTCGCACGGAACATCATTTTCATGCGATACAAACGATTGTCTTTCATCCAAATTAAAAATGAGCATTATGTACTAAGTTTTGTTACTGTATATGTACTGGTATCTGCATTATGTATTAAGTATTATTTTTCAATTTGTTATATATTGATATTTTTTTTTTTATTACAAATTAAAGGAACAAATTTCAATAATAGATAATCGTTGACGTTACGGGTATTTGAATGAATCTACATACGCTTACCGACAAAGAGACCTTCAATGCTGGCCTCTAACGATGAGGCTGTTGCACTTGTTTGAAATGTCTAGGGGACTCCAGAACATACTTGGTCATATAATCATACAACACCACTCGCTATAATGCCTTTTATACTGATTGTATACGTATATATAACCCATACATGTTTAGTCATATTGACAAAATTTGTGATCCTGACACCTTGATCTTTTTGAAAAAATTATATACGGCTAGTATAAGGTTATAATACCCGTATAAACTCTAACTACTGATAGTATGACCCTATACTGATCGTATAGTGCTATATATGTGATATAATTTTGGATGACTTTGAGAAATATGTCTCTAGAGTTATATATGATTTGTATCACTCTATATAGACTATATAAAATGGCAGCTAAAGTATTGTTAATGAGAGGTGGTGTATAAGAAAAAAAAACAACTAAATAAGGGTGTCAATGAATTTAATTATAGATGAAGAATGTAATATAATAGGTTAAACAATAATTAATGATAGAATTAAAAAATTATTTTTAAAGAACTTAATATTTTAGAATAGAATATAGAGATCGAGATGAGATTTGAATGATACAAAATAAACCAAAATCTTTTAAATTTATGAATGAAAATATATCTACAAAATGTGATGTCAATGCTCCAAAACCATTTGGTTCTATGTTTATCTGTGTCTTTAAAATTTTGAAATTTTTTATACTTTGCCTCATTATTAAAATTATCATTTGAATCTCTATCTCTAAAATTTAATCAAATAGTTTAAACTCACGAATGCTTTCAAGCTTGATAAGAGAAGCACATGCTCGTGTTTGTATAAACAAGCTTATTTTTAGGCTCAAAATAAAGCTAGACTCAGTTCAGACTTTTATTTAACAGATCTTAAGCCACTCACTATCAATTCAACAACTTACTTGTTTATACCCTAGATGTATGGTTCCAAGTTTTAGTGATTTAATTCAAAAATAACATGTTGGACTTTAATATATGAAAAAATCTATATCTATACTCTCTGATAAAAGAGTAAATATTTTGACACATGTCAATTTATTAGGCTATTATTGACACATGTCATTTTTTCAAAAGAACTATTGCCATATGTTATTTTTTAATCTTTACAATCATTCTCTCTCATATTAAATGATAATTATATTCTTTAATTTATTAAAGAATTTTAAATATAATGACTAATGACTTTATATAACTTTTTTCAACTTAAAAAATAGTTCTAACAAATAAAAAACGAACTCTTTTTTTTATTATTAAAAAGCACACTTAAACAAAGTTTACAAAATATGAAAATTTTCTAAAAATGAATTATTTTAAATTTGTAGTTTTACGAAAAATAAAAGTTATGTAAAAATAAGTTTTCTTAAAAAAACAAGTTTTTTAAAACAAATTTTTTCTTACAAAATATATAACATTTCAGTTTTAACCCGTATAATACACATGATTTCACCTAATATATATATAGAAAAGTAGATTAGTTTTATATGTAAAACAATCATTGGATGAAATTTATGAAATATATAAGAGACAATCATCTTATTAAGTGTTTGAAGTCGGAGGAGAACACACATGCTTTTCACATTATGCATAAACCCTTATTTTCTTACTAGGATTATGTTAGTGTCTGGTTATCACAAGATGTTTACATATTCTCCTCGGTGATGTCTCTCTTGAGAATATAATCCAAGTCACTTTAGCTTTTTTAAATGACTAATTTGGATCATTGATTGATTACTGAATTATCATCGTGTCACAAGTGATACCACTTGATCATATCCATTATTATGTCACCAGTTCATTAAGAAACAAAATACTTTAAGAAAACTCTTGTAAGATTTGAAACTAAGGTTTTATGGTTTATGAGTTTTATCCCACCATCATGATATTGCTGAGCTATAATGTATTAGCCAAGTCATTTTAGATGATAGCAATCTCTTACATAAATTCTATTATCATTAAGTTATCTTGTGACACGAAGATATTATACAAACTATTTTTACTCTTAAATAAATCATAAGACTAATCTATTTAACAGTGGCGAACCCAGAAAATTTTTTCATGGGGGGCGAAAATTTTTTATGGTCATTTGAGGATCGCTATATAATAATTTTTTTCTCTTTATTCAGATCGGGTTAGGTTGAATCGGGTCGGACCATGTTAAAAAAACAAACAAACTTAATTTCATATATAAAAACATAATAAAAATACACTATATTTAAAGTTGCTCTTATGCCTGGTAAAGTATGAGGCTTTGATAGTGTTAGGTAGCGGGTCAGAACGGATGTGGGCCAAGATGAGTGCAGATTAGGATGAGTTTTAAGGAAAATTAGTTTGGGTTTAAAAGGATCATATTAAAAAACTTCAATTTTGTTCAAGTTAAAGTGAACTGTAACTAAACAAATTGTTTAATTGAATAATTTTTAGTGATTTTCTAATCAAATATAATACTGATTATTCTTATCCGTTTAAATCCATTATATTCACATAATTTTAAAGTTATCCATCTTATCACGCGTTGTGTTAAGGTGTTAGTCATATCAACCATTTGAAGTTATGATTTATGTTATATGGTTACCCATTTCAACCCAATATACAATAATTGTTTACAAAATGTTCGCATTTATCTTGTTATGAGTTAAGATTGTTAGACATAGTTGTTCCTATTGAGTTTTATTTTTAAAAGCATATCCAAAACAACATATATGGAGACTTTTTTAAGTATCTCTTTATCAAAAAAACAAGTATACCTATCACTTAAATTCCCAACATAAGTCCAATTATTCAAAGTTAAGGAGGGCAATTGTAAAATATTAAAAAGGTCGATCAGAATTTTAACATATATATACTACTAGAAAAAAAAATTCAAAAAGGGCGGCTGCCCCCAAAGCTTGGGGTGGGTACGTTACTGCTATTTAACAATCTTAAATAAAAAGATGACGAGGTTAAACCTAAAAAATAATTTGGAAGGATTAAAATATAGTCGAGGTTCAAAAAAATACTACAAGTGTGAATGCGATTAAAGAGGAATGGCATTGACTTTGACTTTGACTTTATGACCTTGTAAAACCCGTCGACTTTAAATCATCAAAGACGAAGTCCATCAGCCAACTCTTCATTTCCATTCGTTTACTCAAACTCAATTCTCCCTCCGGCCACCGGAATATTCAAAATCCAACCACCACCGTTGCTCCGTCCATGGCAGACCTAGTGAAACACATCCTCGCAAAACCAATCCAATTAGCCGACCAAGTCATCAAGTTCGCCGACGAAGCCAGCAACAACAAGCAAGAATGCGCGGAACTCAAATCCAAGACGGAAAAACTCGCCGGACTCCTCCGACAAGCCGCAAGAGCAAGCAACGAGCTCTACGAACGCCCGACCAGACGTATAATCGACGACACCGAGCAGGTGCTAGATAAAGCTCTTTCTCTTGCCCTAAAATGCCGGAACAATGGCTTTGTGAAGCGCGTGTTTACTCTCATACCCGCAGCTTCGTTCCGGAAGATGTTGTCGCAGCTCGAGAATTCCATCGGCGATGTGTCGTGGCTGTTACGTGTCTCCGCCCCCAACAATTCTACTGACGAGTATCTAGGGCTTCCGCCAATCGCCGCTAACGAACCGATTCTGTGTTTGATTTGGGAGCAGATTGCTATATTGTACACCGGAACCCTAGATGACCGGTCGGATGCCGCGGCGTCGCTCGTGTCGCTTGCACGCGACAACGACCGGTATGGGAAGCTGATAATCGAAGAAGGTGGAGTCACTCCGTTGCTGAAATTGGCTAAAGAGGGGAAACCAGAAGGTCAGGAGAATGCTGCAACCGCGATCGGATTACTGGCTCGTGATCCTGAGAGTGTTGAGCTCATGATTCACGCCGGTGTCTGCTCGGTGTTTGTGAAAATTCTTAAAGAAAGTCCCATGAAAGTACAAGCAGTTGTTGCGTGGGCAGTTTCAGAGCTGGTTTCCCATCATCCTCAATGCAAAGATGTCTTCGCGCAACATAACATTGTGCGATTGCTTGTTGGGCATCTCGCGTTTGAAACAGTTGAAGAGCATAGCAAGTACGCGATTACTAGCAATAAACCGACTACCATTCATGCTGTTGTTTTAGCTAGTAATGGTTCACAAAATCCCAATCATGTTGTTAATAAGTTGACAAATGATGATGAATTCAAGAGTCGAGTTTCTCATCCGTCTGGTTCCAACAAGCAACCGCCTTTTAAAATGCACAATGTGGTTGCTACCACCATGACCATGAAAGAGTTGTTACCAAATTCAAATCAGAAAACTGTGACCATGAAGGAAAATGCTCATCATACTTCAAGTCATTCACTATCAGCCAATACTTTACTCAAAGGGAGGGAGCTAGAGGACCCTGCAACAAAAGCTTATATGAAATCAATGGCTGCAAGGGCTCTTTGGCATCTTGCAAAAGAGAATTCCACCATTTGCAGAAGCATTACTGAATCACGAGCTTTGCTTTGCTTTGCTGTTTTATTAGAGAAAGGAACAGAAGAAGTTAGATACAATTCAGCAATGGCAGTCATGGAAATTACTGGTGTAGCAGAGCAGGATTCTGATTTGAGAAGATCAGCCTTTAAGCCTAATTCACCAGCTTGTAAAGCTGTTATTGAGCAATTACTACAAATTATTGAAAAAGCCAACTCGATACTCTTACTTCCATGTGTTAGAGCCATTGGAAACCTGGCTAGAACCTTTCGTGCCACAGAGTCACGGATGATCCAACCGTTGGTTCAGCTTCTTGATGGGGAACGAGAGGCTGAGATTTCTAAAGAAGCCACCATTGCATTGTCCAAATTTGCCTGCACAGAAAACTACCTCCGCATTGATCACTCAAAGGCTATCATCAGTGCCGGGGGAGCAAAACACTTGATTCAATTGGTGTATTTTGGGGAGCAAATGGTTCAAACACCTGCATTGATCCTTTTATGCTACATTGCTCTACATGTAGCTGATAGTGAAGATCTTGCACAGGCTGAAGTTCTTACTTTTCTGGAATGGGCATCAAAACAGTCCCATTTGATCTCAAACGAAAAGGTGTATACCCTTATACATGAATCCAAGAGTAGGTTGGAGCTCTATCAATCTAGAGGATCGAGAGGTTTTCATTAGTTAAATCATATGCTGAAGTTTCTTGCTTTTTATTTGTATTAGTATCCTAGGCAACATATTTGCTTCTTGTTCTCAGGTAAGGTATATAATATTTATTTTTGAAAATTGGAAATAATAATCAAGATTTCATTCTTTGTATGCATGCTTGTTGTGATAGTATTAAAATGAAAGAAGTTGGTCATATTTTCAATATCATAAACCTTCATGTTATCTTTTGGAGTTCATTCATCTTCTGTTAACTATTGGCAATCTTGAAGCCTTTCATTCTGACTTTTTGTCCTATTTGGTTGGTTGTAAGGACCATTTGTTGCTAAACATTTTTGTTTGGTGTTGCCGAGAGTGTGGCCAATGTTACGTGAATCTAGTGGCCAATTTTACATGTGAAAATTTCTTCATGTTAGGTTTGAAGAAAAGGGACCATGGTGATTTGTATCGTACATGTCAATATGTTCATTCATTTTGGTCCGTTGGTACTAATTACAGTTGTGTTCAAGTCTCATCTCAGATGGAATTTATCCTTTTTTTTCAATGATTCTCTTTAAATGTTAGTAGTAAATGAATATTTTATATGAGATTGTTGGAGGGTTTAAATTAGTTGCACTTAAAGATAAGATTTTCATTGATGTCCATCGACTTTTGCATTCTTTAATGTTTACAATTGGTAGTCTTTGACAAAAGTTCAAGGCCGTTGTAATAACTGTAGTTTAAAAAACAAGAAACCAAACCACCTAGCTTGACTTGTTTCATTGGCCGACCAAACAGGTTCTGTTTGATTTTTTTTTTTTTTTGAACGGCGAAAATTTTATAGACACACCAAAACGAGCAAGCAAGATGCTAAAGCTCAAATACACCAAATACAACATAAACACCAAAGAGAACATTACAAAAAGCCAACCATTAAGGAAAACTAAAAGTAGCCCAATCGTTTCAAGACATTGATCCCCCCACCTTGTCCGGCAATTTATCCAAAAGGAAGAAAGAGTTTTGATTTCCTCCAACAGGCCTTGGAATGAACACCTCCTGCCCTTGAATATAGCATCATTTCTAGCCTTCCATAGACACCAAAAGGCCGTCAAAAACAACCGCTTTCAACGCCTCTTTTTTCCGTACAGTAACATTCATGTTTTGATGAAGGAGCAGCAGATCTTTAACCGAAAAGGCAAAGATGGGCTGATTCAATCTACACCAATTTGTTATGCCCAACCAAATCATACTAGATATATAGCAAGCTGTGAATAAATGAGGGGAGGATTCCAAGTAGTCTCCACATAAAACACAAAAGGGTGAATCGGTAGTTATGTCCCTTATAGCCAAGGCATCTTTGGTCGGAAGTCTACCCATTTGATGGGAAGAGGGTTTGAGCATTCTTAAAATTTTTTTTTTTTGAAAGCAGCGTTTTCATTCAAAAAAAAAAAGGAAAAAAAAAAGAATGAATGAATGAAAAACATATTTTAAACATTGTTGTATATATTACATCAACTTTATAATTTTGTATCTTTAATTCTTTATCCAAGTATTATTATTTTTTTTTTTTTTGATAAATGTATTTTAACCTTTTAACTTTTACAAGAATTTACTTAAAAAAAACTTTTCATTTGTAAATTTCTTGCCCTTTCTATTTGAAAATAAATGCTTATACGTGACCATCCCTCCAAACTTGACATCTCATAAACAAGAGTAATTTAGGTTTTGGCCCATGTGGTTTAAGTGTTTTAGTTATTTTAGCTCAAAATAGAATCTTCTATCAATTCAACTACTGTGGTTTAGACAAACTAACGTTTTTGGCCCCAAATTACAGTTAGTTATTAGGCCAAAACAGTTATAATAATTAAGTTTAAAGGGGTCAAAACCGATAGTTATCTAAACCACGGGGGCTGATTTGATAGAAGATTCTATTGCGGGCCGATCCTGCATATACATCATAATTATTTAAAGGAATTTTAGAAGATTCTTTTTGTGTGTAACACTTAATTAATAGTTTTATAAAAAATATATAATTTTGAATTTTATATAAGTTATGATTTTATTTTTATATATTGTTAAGTTTAGATCTAAATATTTATTATTTATTTTATATACATTTTTAAGTTTAAATCTAAATATTTATTATTTTATTCGATTAACTATAAAAGTTATAATTTTTTTCCCTCTATGTACATCGATACCATTTCCCTTTATTGAGATTCAAATTTCACAAAAACTATTTGACTTCTTTTGTAAAAATAATGTTAAAAACATTGAGATAATTAACTTCAAACGATAACTTTGAGCAGGAGACTCATTCAGAGCAGTCTCTCTATTCTATCTGTTATAGGGGTAATGTTTGTCTTCATCCTTCCCTTCAAACCTTAATGAATAGTGTGAATATACTGTATAAGTTTATTTGTTTTGTTCGTTTGTCTTCTCCCTAATCTCAAAACCATATCAAGTCCCTTTCCTTCAAATCTAGCTCTATTCCACACCTTAAATCGTCTTCTTTAATTGCAACCCCTGTGAATGGTCCTGAACCAAATTTCATGCCATTATTAATGCCATAAGCATAACATCGATCCATATACTTTTTTTTTTTCCCGGTTTCACCAAATTTTCCCACGAAGGTTTAGCCATATAAAGGCTGTAAAAGTGAGTATATGGATTATTCATTATATTCAATATTTTAAACAGATCACTAAAATTGCTTAGAAGCAAATAATGTGGTTCTAGAAAATTGATGGTGACAATAACCTTAAAATAAGATTAATTCTTATATTTGTGTTAACTAATAACTAATATAACATTTTCTCTTCCAATCCATTTATCTTCCTGTAAGGATTTCTTTCAAAAATTCCTTCAAAAAATATGATGTATATACAGGATCGGCCCAAATATTTTGAGGGCCTAAAACGACTAATAAAATTAAGCCCTTTTAGTAATAAATATTTTGATTTCAATTCTAATAAATTTTGATAACACACTTAACGTAATATTATTTTGATAATAACACAACAAATATATGATAAGCTAATGACAAACATGAGCGACAAACATGAGCAACAAAATTATATTGAACTTACATCAAAAAGTGCAATTAAAAAAAGGACCATGTATTATTATCATATCAATTAACAACTGAAAATTATAACAAAACATATAGTCATAAACAATTTTATAAGCTTATATGCAATAAAATGTTCAAAAATAAAATTAGTCTTTAATAAAAGTGAAGAATTCAAAAATCAAATAAATCAATGGGTATCAAAATATCAAACTAATAAATAAATAATAATAAAAATCAACAAAGTTAAGATAAAGAAATACCTAGAAAATTCAATCGATTACTACAATAAAAAAATTCAAAGTATCACATTAATCAAGATAAATAAACAAAGAGAATATAAGAATGAAAAGTAATTAAAAAGTTCATTTTTCAAATGAGTAAAAAATTGGTAAATGTATGATTAAACTTAAACCTACCACATCATAAAGTATAAAATTATATTTTTTTAACTTTTATTTTTTTTTTATTTTGGATCAATTCAACAAAAATCCAACGCATATAGAAAATTTGCTAAGAAACATGGCCCCAAAGTTTTGGAAGCCCCAAGCCTTAGCTTTATTCTCTAAGTCTGTCGGGTCAGGGATGTGTATATGTAGTATAAATACAAGGGTATGTGCACAATGTTTTGTACAAGAAATACTCGTTGAAACATGTGCCCTGTGTGTAGACGTGTGTAAATGACGGGTTTGTTTTTTTTTGTCTCACAAAGGCCCCGTGAAAGAAATGTATATCTTGATTCTTGTATCATCCAGAGCGTCAAATTCGAGGGGACGGTTGAAATCCAGTCTTGGGTGCCGTTGTACCAAGCCGTTCAAAAAAATAAAATTTATTTCATAAATATTTGATTAATCAATTGAATCTTGACAATCAATAATACGAAAACTTTTGGTTGCAATCTTTTTTTAACGGCAATACTATCATACATCTAAATTACACCCAATTTCTTCCTTGTTTGGATAACATTGAAATAATTTATTATTTTGGTTGCAATCAAGGTGCATGTATGCTAACATTAAAATAATAAAGTATTTTCTTGCTAACCTCACTGATCTCAAGTTGTAAGTTTTGTCTTTTTTTTCCTACGTGTTTAAGTCTTTGCATATTAAGGTTAATATTTGGGAAAATTACCAAAAGCATCAAAGTTGACCAAGAAATTCCCAAAATAATCACACAGATTCCGGCGTCTAAGACGCCCATTAGACGCCCATTTAGACGCCCATTTTGTCTACTTTTTCACAACATACGGGCCCACATGTCGGCGGCTTTGTCGGGTGTCTAAGACCCCTTTTCTACCGGCGTCTTAGACGCCCACTTAGACGCCGACTTAGACGCCTTTAGACGCCATTTTTCTGTGAATCGCGACTTAGATTCTGGCGTCTAAAGGCGTCTAAGTGGGCGTCTAAGTGGGCGTCTAAGACGCCGGTAGAAAAGGGGTCTTAGACACCCGACAAAGCCGCCGACATGTGGGCCCGTATGTTGTGAAAAAGTAGACAAAATGGGCGTCTAAAGGCGTCTAAGTCGGCGTCTAAGTGGGCGTCTAAGACGCCGGTAGAAAAGGGGTCTTAGACACCCGACAAAGCCGCCGACATGTGGGCCCGTATGTTGTGAAAAAGTAGACAAAATGGGCGTCTAAATGGGCGTCTAATGGGCGTCTTAGACGCCGGAATCTGTGTGATTATTTTGGGAATTTCTTGGTCAACTTTGATGCTTTTGGTAATTTCCCCTTAATATTTGCATAGTAGGGTTATGGTGGGTCCGTTCATGCGATTGGTTTCAAGTCTCCTTCAGCATTTATGTGGCTTTTAAATGGAAAAAATTTCTCACTACGTCCTTCTTTCAAATAATATTGATGAGATGTGATAGACTGAAAGAGATAGACAAACATACATGTGATTGTGACAATGATTATTCATGTATTTTTTTATGTTTACGGTACACAGTTTCAATCAAATTTTTTTTTTTTTTTTGATTATTTTGTTGTAATATTGTTGAAGAAAATTATACATTTAAATTCACAGAAAATTCTCTTTTGATTAGTGACTTCGTATATTTTGTTTGTTTTGAATAAATTTGTAGTTATTTTATAATATGAATTTATTATTGAATTAAAAACAATAAACAACACAATAAAATAAAAAACAAAAGTCTCAAAACCATATATTAATTCGGTTTCAAACAAAAGCGTACTGGGAATACACTTATACACACATGTATGTATGTATGTATGTATGTATGTATGTATGTATGTATGTATGTATGTATGTATGTATGTATGTATGTATGTATGTATGTATGTATGTATGTATGTATGTATGAGGCTATCCACAGCGGTCACCCCACTGAAAACCCTTCCCTACTGAAATTTTCTGCCACGTCATCACCCCACTAAAAACCTTTAACCCCACAATGGTCACCCCACTGAAAACCCTTCCCCACTATTCCACGTCATCAACAATTAAAATTAAATAAAAAACATTACTCTAATTTAAAAATAATTCAATATTTTACAAAAAAACATACATTACATTAAAAAAACAATAACATATTAAAAATATACTAGTCGGCTTAGATGCTACGAACGACAATATCGGTGCGAACCCTTTCGATATGTTCGACCAAATCGGCTTTTAACGACTCGTGAATGCTTTTGTTTCGCAACGCCAAAATTTGGTTATCTCTACGCGGGTCATCAATGTCAAAAGGAGATGGCGGTTCGTCTTCATCGGGAACAAACGGGCTAATCGACTTGCCCTCACATTCAAGTATCATATTGTGTATTATGATACATGCATACATAACGGATCTAATTTTTTTAGGATGCCATGCTCTAGCCGGATTTTTTATAATATGAAATCTTTTTTTAAGAACACCAAAAGCCCGCTCAATATCCTTCCTTGCACCCTCTTGTGCTACTTGAAACCTTTTCCGTTTAAAAGTTGTTGGACATGTTATTGTTTGCATAAAAACCGGCCATTCTGGGTAAATCCCGTCAGCAAGATAGTAACCGTGAGCGTACTCGTTATCGTTACAAAAAAACGATGATTGTGGAAACACACCGTTTTCCATATCATTGTGTAACGGCGACAAGTTTAGAACGTTTAGGTCGTTATTCGCACCGGGTATGCCAAAATATGCATGCCAAATCCATAAATCCTGTGAAGCAACTGCTTCAAGAATAATCGAGGGGCATCCGTGATCGCCTTTCATTAATTGTCCTCTCCATGCAACCGGACAATTTTCCCAATCCCAGTGCATACAATCAATATTACCAAGCATACCGGGAAACCCATGATAATTTTCATGTTGTTCATACAAATTCATAACATTATTATAATTTGGTTTGCGCAAATATTTAGGATCATAGAGTCGACGGATATTCTTACAGAAATTATAAAGGCATTCTCTGGAAGTGCTGTCTGACATCTGTAAATAGTCGTCCATTAAGTCTGCCGTACTCCCGTATGCCAATTGTCGAATAGCCGACGTACACTTTTGTAAAGATGTAAATCCTCGCTTGCTACGAGCATCCCATCTCAATTGAAAATAAGTATCCGCAACCTCCAGATCGTTCACGATACGTTCAAATAGAGGTCGTTGCATCCGGAAACGCCTATTGAACAACGTCTCATTATACAACGGTTCGGGCCCAAAATAATGACGCATCAACAGATCATGTCTCGCTTCCCTATCTCGATTAATTTGAATTCTTCTAATTATAGGCCGAGGAATCCGAGAAGCGTTTTCTTGAGCCATCGTAGACAAAGCCAAGATAAAAAGATCAATACCCTCGCTATCAGAAGATGAGAACACTGTAGAGGATTATGACATTTTTTATAAAAAAATATGTATAAAAATTAAGAGAGTTTTGAATGAAAATGAGTGTGTAAAATGGTTGAAATGAGAGGTTTATATAAAGATTGATTTTATTATTTATTTTTTTTTACTTCTAGCCGTTAAAACATATGGGGGCCCACAAAATTTGAAACCAACCAATCAGAATCAAGATTCAACAACGGGAAGCGGGGGCCGTGGGAAGTCCATGGGCGGGGGCCGCTAGGCAGGGGCGGTGTTCCCGCGTGAGGCCACGGCGGGGAGAAGGCCCGCGCCTCCAGCAGGGCTTCCGCTACGCGTAGTCTGAGGGTTTAAAAGAAAACTCCTTATTTTGAAGAAAAATTAAGAAAACCATGAATTAGCAATCAATTTTTATTTTTTTTATAATTATTT
>CM018691.1:115989414-116009414 GCA_009363875.1 Mikania micrantha | reverse complement strand
TAAGCACCTCTAAACACACATGCAATCACACACACACACACACCATATGCACGAAATTTCATCTTCTTAAATTTGTGATTACAGGATTTTATGATGGATTTGATGATTTAAGAACGACCCATGATGATGTCCATGAGATTTATTGGGCATTTGATGATTTTGTTAGAAAATGGCTACATTTGATTACATGCATGTATGATCTATGTAGTTTTTGGGTAATTTTTGCTAATGAAACATGATTATAGATGATATTTGGGGTGTTTCACATGTTCTATCATAGTTATTATTTATAAGAAATGGGTATTTATGAATATTACTAATTTTAGAAACTTTATTCTTACAAGTATGTTGATAGATGATGAAATGGTCATATGAAAGTGTTTGAAATTGTATTTTTATAAAATGTATGATGATTTTAAGTATATTTGATTGTTGAAAGAATTATAAAACTTGATTTACCGCATTATTTCTAAAAATAGTAACTTTTATGTTACAAATGGTTACAGGACGATGAACTTGATATTATTTGTGTGTTTAACATGACTATTTGGACTTGATATGTTAATAATAGGTGTTAGTGATTCAATAGAATCGTTAAAATAAAGGTTTTGACATAAGTTACTATAAATAGTAACTTTATTCTAGGAAACCGGTGAAAAACAATATGTTAGTCATAACAAGCATGTTTAGACGACTATTTGAGACTAGGATATTGATATTTTGATGAGTTTGATTGTTAGACTTAGTGAAATATGCTTATCATTACAACTTACTATAAATAGTAACTTTTAAGCGAGAAACGTGACTATTTGACAATGTGTGACTATATGCTATGTGATAACATAATCAGATAGGCTAACTATGCATGCTAGAACAAACGAAAAGTGATTTCTTGTATGACTTGCTTAATGTGGTAACTTTCCTAAAATGGAAACTTACTATAAATAGAAAGTTATCCCACGAAAGTAAATTGTGTGCTCATGTCACACCCCCACCTCCGCGTCACCAGACGACGTTATTTTTAAAGGTAGCGGAAGCATAGCGGCGAAGTCTCGAAGGTGAGGGGTGACTTACTTGATCCGGTATCATAACACACATAGTTAAGAAAAGCACTAATTACAAATCATGACAAATATTTATTACATGTCCTGAGTATCCGTTTACAACTTAAGTTCCTTCTATTGCATCCCAAGTCCTAACTACATGGTGCGTGCACAGGTGTTTCCTCACCGTTGGTACTGATTACCTGTAAAAGATTTAAAGTTTAAAATATCAGTATAAAACTGGTGAGTTCATAAATAAGACTCGATACAATATGATATGATAGTAAAGTTAATGGTACACATTAACATAAGTGAATAATCATGTGACCCATATCCAGATCCTTTCTGACAGTCCAGTCTAGAAAATAACCGAAGTTAAACTCCGTGCCTCTAACTCAATGTCTCACTACATCAAGTCGATACCAGGAATGGTGACAAGCATTCACACAGGGGTAGACGCTATCTATCCATGAATGGGGTTGTCAGCCCGATAGTACTATCTTTGTCCACACATTCGGCCCCACATGGGTTAACCAGATACAGTTGGTTTTGAGGACTTTTATTGTACACAGAAAATAGTCATAATCCCATGACACCCACATGCAAGCCGGTATTGCAATTGTTACTAAACATATCACACGTTTGATAAAGATTTCATAATAGTCACCCCGATGTTAAGAAAACAGTAAAAGAAAAGGGGTTGTATGAAACTCACCTGAAGTTTATGAAAAGATAAAATCACACGAACGGTGGCTAAAAATGCTAATCTGCATTAGTTTATTTATAATTAATTATTTGTGTTTTAACTTGCTGATTAGATCTGTTTGAACGTTCAATGTCACCGACATTGTAATGAAAAGTCATCGAACTAACATTAGATGTTTAATTAATTATTTAGTCTAATATCATACAATGTACTATAATGTAGGTACCTATACTCGTTTAGGTACCTTGTGTTAAGTTGATGACTCATTGGATTAGCCTTAATAATCTCCGACTAATTAGTTAGGTAATGCTGTTGATTATATTACTTAAACAGTCCCTAGATGAAATCTCGGCTTAGGAATGATTAATTCTTGTCACTATTTATCCATGTATCACAAAACATAACAATATGACATTTGAATAGGTTAAACAATCGTGTTTAACATATTAATCCGACTGTTATCATAAAACCAGACAGTTATTCCAATTGGTAGGGTAATAACTGTGATTAGTTTGAAACACTTGGGATTAACCTTGCATTTCAAAGATTAACCAAAATAATCACTTACATTGTCATAATCCAATGGTTTAAACCATTAGAAGTATTGTTATGGTTTAGTGAAAACCGGGCATTATAACGGATCAAAACAGGCATTTACCCGTTAACAAGACAAGTTATCCGTCAAAAATCATTCCTAGCTATCATCTAAGCAATAATCAACAACCCTAACTATATCATTACGTTCAAAAACACGATCTAATCAATGAAGATCAAGTCAGAAGGTTAAAAAGGATAGTTACCCAAATCAGACGATTCTACGGACAAAATCACGATCAGGACGCGTATACACGTTCACCGGTTCGAGCTGAACGTTCTGGTGGTGTCAAATATGAGTTTTGGTGGGAGATTGGTCAAGATCTTGAGTTTAAAAGGTTTAGAGTCGAGAGGAAAGAAAAATAAAACTTTCTGCATGCTTCTGCGATTTAACATCCTGATTCAGCAGACCGACCTACTCGTCGCGTATCGCGACGAGTGGCCCACATGTCGTCGCGTACCGCGAGGGATTCCGGATAAGATTTGATATCGTAACTTGTCGCGTAACGCGACAAGACTCCAAGGAGTCGTCGCGTAACGCGAGGGATCCAATTTCAAGATTTTTCTTCGTTTCGCGATTCCGGACAATCCGTAACTCGGTTTCACGCACGGTTTTCCCCATGTTCCCAATTTCTCGCATACTTTAAACCTGTAATGATTAAAATCATCAATTTAACACAGATTCCTAGAACGACCAAACGTGCTCGTGTTATTGATGACGTAATGTTTACCTGCAATTGTCACAGTCTCCTCCTGTTACAGAAATTTCGTCCCGAAATTTGCTTTAACTCCTACAGTTTGATCGCCTATGTAAACAAATGAGGATACTTCTGTTTCATGCGGTCTTCACGTTCCCAAGTGTACTCTGGCCCTCGTTTAGAATTCCATTTGACTTTTACAATTGGTATTCGACTTCGTTTGAGGGTCTTTTCATCTCGATCCATTACTTCGACTGGTTCTTCCGTGAACTGTAGGTTTTCGGCAATGTGTATCTCATCAAGAGGTATGACTAGTGACTCGTCCAATAGGCACTTTTTCAGATTCGAGACATGAAACACATCATGTATGTTACTAAGTTCTGAGGGTAACTCTAATCTGTATGCTACCATTCCAATCCTTTCAAGAATTGTAAATGGTCCTACAAATCTTGGTGAGAGTTTTCCTCGTTTTCCGAATCTGAAAATACCTTTCCAGGGAGAGACTTTTAGCATCACTTTATCACCAATCTGGAATTCGAGTGGTCTACGTCGATTATCAGCATAACTCTTCTGTCGATCGCATGCTGCTTTAATTCGTTCCTGAATGAGCGCGATCTTATCAGTCGTTTCCTGGATCAGTTCCGGGCCAATAATCTGACTTTCACCTACTTCTGACCAACACACAGGAGATCGGCATTTGCGCCCGTACAAAGCTTCAAATGGAGCACATTGGATACTAGTATGATAGCTGTTATTATAAGAAAATTCAACCAATGGCAGATGAGTATCCCAGCTACCTCCAAAATCAATTACACAGCTTCGAAGCATGTCTTCTAATGTTTGATTTGTACGTTCAGTCTGCCCATCCGTTTGTGGATGATAAGCTGTGCTCATGTTGATCTGTGTACCCAAGGCATGTTGAAGAGTTTGCCAAAAACGTGACATAAATCGACTATCTCTATCAGAAATAATAGAGATTGGCACTCCATGTCGCATTACAATTTCGTTGATGTAAAGTTTAGCTAGACGGTCCATGGAATAGTCTTCCCGAATTGGTAAGAAATGTGCTGATTTGGTAAGGCGATCTACGATGACCCAAATAGCATCATGGTTATGCGCCGTTCTGGGTAATTTAGTGATGAAATCCATGGAAATTTGTTCCCATTTCCACATAGGGATTTCTGGTTGTTGCAATAGCCCAGATGGTCTTTGATGTTCTGCCTTAACCTTAAGGCACGTTAAGCATTTATTCACATATTCTGCTATTTGTTTCTTCATACCAGGCCACCAGTAGAAGTCTTTGAGATCTTTATACATCTTGTCAGCACCTGGATGAATAGAATATTTGGATTTGTGAGCTTCGTCCAAGATAATTGGTCTGATATTACCAAGTACTGGGATCCATGCTCGGTTTTTGAAATATAATATTCCATCCGTTTTGGTTTTAAGTTGTTTATCTAACCCTCGTAATTTCTCAACGTTGTAATTTGTTGTTTGCAAGGCCTGCCGTTGAGTTTCACGTATTTGAGGGTTTAGACTAGTTTGAATCGTCATTTCCAGCGCTTTCACACGTATGGGTTTGACTCTCTCTTTGCGACTTAAAGCATCGGCTACAACATTTGCTTTACCTGGGTGGTAACGGATTTCGCAGTCATAGTCGTTCAGAAGTTCCACCCATCGCCTTTGTCGCATATTTAGCATTTTCTGATCTAGAATGTGTTGAAGACTTTTGTGATCTGTATAGACCGTACACTTCGTCCCGTACAAGTAATGTCTCCATATCTTGAGTGCAAACACTACTGCACCAAGTTCTAGATCATGAGTGGTGTAATTCTTCTCGTGCACTTTTAGCTGCCGAGAAGCATAGGCAATCACCTTGTTGTTCTGCATCAGCACACACCCGAGTCCTTGACGTGAGGCATCACAGAAGACTATGAAATTCTCTGTGCCTTCTGGTAGTGCCAGAATAGGTGCATTGCAGAGTTTATGCTTCAACAGTTGAAATGCCTCCTCCTGTTGAGAGTCCCATATGAACTTTTGATCTTTCTGGGTTAGAGTAGTTAAAGGCAAGGCTATCTTTGAAAAGTTCTTGATGAATCTTCTGTAATAGCCCGCTAACCCTAAGAATTGACGAATCTCTGTTGGGGTTTTCGGTGTCTCCCATTGCTTTACCGCTTCAATCTTGCTGGGATCCACTTGTATACCATTTTCATTTACTACATGCCCAAGAAACTGGACTTCCCGTAACCAGAACTCACATTTGGAAAATTTGGCATAAAGTTTCTCATGTGCTAAAAGTTCCAAGATCAGTTTTAAGTGTTGCCCATGTTCTTGTTGACTGCGGGAGTAAATGAGAATGTCATCAATAAAAACAATCACGAATTTATCCAAGTAAGGTCTACACACACGATTCATCAGATCCATAAACACTGCAGGCGCATTAGTCAGCCCGAAGGGCATTACTAAAAACTCATAATGCCCGTATCGAGTTCGAAAAGCTGTTTTAGAAACATCATCATCATGGATTCGTAGTTGATGATATCCAGATCTGAGATCGATTTTTGAAAAATAGATAGCACCTTGCAATTGATCGAATAGATCATCTATACGGGGTAGTGGATAACGATTTTTGATTGTCAATTTATTGAGTTCCCGATAGTCGATACACATCCTGAGAGTACCGTCCTTCTTTTTCACAAAAAGGATAGGTGCGCCCCAAGGTGAGTAACTCGGTCTAATGAAACCTTTGTCTAAAAGTTCCTGTAATTGACTCGATAGTTCTTGCATTTCCGATGGAGCCAATCGGTAAGGAGCTTTAGCTATAGGTGCTGCTCCTGGTACTAAGTCAATACGAAACTCAACTTGTCTCACTGGGGGTAATCCTGATATATCGTCAGGAAAAACTTCAGGATATTCTCGAACTACAGGAATGTCTTCAATACGTTTTTGATGTGGTTTGTTTTCAGTCACGTAAGCTAAAAAGGCTTGACAGCCCTTTCTTAAGCACTTTCGAGCTTGCATACATGATATGATACTCAGTTTCCTGCCAGCCCTTTCACCTTGTATCATAAGTGTATCACCATTTGGTAATGAAATACGAATCATCTTATTTTGACATATGACTTCCACTCGATTTTCTGAAAGCCAGTCCATACCAATAACAACATCAAAGCTTCCCAATTCAATAGGAAGAAGATCAATATTAAAAAGATGATCGTTTAGATTCAATAAACACCCTTGAATCACATTGTTAGTCATAATTGACTTGCCATTAGCAAGTTCAATGATGTAAGGGTTTGTTAGGTTATCAACGGCCAATCCGAGTAGTGAAGCAAAATCAGAGGAAACAAAACTTTTGTCCGCTCCGGTGTCAAAAAGAACAGATACATAGTGATTGTTAAGAAGAAACGTACCGGTAACGGTGTTGTTATCACGTCGAGCCTCTTCCGCCCCTATCTGGAAGGCTCTTCCTCTTGCTTCATTGCCCTGGTTGGTGTTGTTGGTAGGGCAGTTTTTCATGAAGTGATCCGGGCTTCCACATCTGAAACACGACCGGTTGATTTGTTGTGGTTGTTGTTGTTGAGTTCCTTGGTTTGATCGGCGAACAGGGAGATTGCAATATTTGGAGAAATGCCCGACCTTGTTACAATTGTTACAAACAGGGCAGGGTCCCACATGATGAAATGGGCACTTAAGACATTTAGGTGCTTGCCCTACATAGGCTTTTCTCTCCAAAGTTGTGGCAATGTATCCCTTTGCCATTTGCACATTCCGGCTGGGTTCCACCGGAGCCCCTGGTTTGCCTTTCCCAACCCATTTTCGTTTCACCCCTTTAACAGTGCTGGGGGTAGTGGTTGCCAGACTGCTGCTTGACTCACCTTTCACTGTCAATGTACCACTTCTTACTGCAACATCGGTAAGCCTGGTGGTTAAGGTGATAGCATGTTTCAAAGTACGTGGTTCAGCTGCCGTGACCATTCCCTTGATTTGAGGTACCAGACCTTTGATATATTTTTCTATCAAAGCCTGCTCAGTTGGAAACATGTTTGGCAGCAGACATGTTAATTCGTGAAATCGATCGGTATATTTCAAACAATCAGCACCGATCATAGAATGGTTCCAAAATTCCTCTTGGAGCTTTTGGATTTCAGTGATGGGACAATATTCTGACAGAATCAAAGTTTTAAACTCGTCCCAAGTCATAGCATCCACAACAGCCGTGGTCAAGTTTTTGCCTGGGTATTCCACCAGGTCAATGCTGAGTCTGTCAGTGAACAAGCTGCATAAGACACTTTGTGTTCAGCCAAACACTGGCTGATCTTGAGCTTAGTCTCCATGCTCTCAATCCATTTCAAAAGTCCTGACGCTCCTTCCTTCCCCGTAAAAGTAGGGGGATTGCAAGAAGCGAAGTACTTATAAGTGCATCCTCGTTGTGGAGGATCCGGATTGATTGTGTTGGTACTAGTCGTATGGCGGGTTTCAACATGTCCGCCTGTAGCATTATGCTCCGTATGGACTCTACCCGAGCCAGGAGCACGATTTGTTTGATATTGGGCCAACATGCCCGTAAGAACAGCGGATAATTGGTCACCTGCTATACGAGCAACGTCCGCTTCATTTAGACTAGGTCCATTCACAGGTGGATCCTGAATGGATTCTTGAGTTTGAGGATTTTTAGCAGAACGACCTCTTCTAGGGGCCATAGTCTGATCACACACAGATAAAGTAAAGTCAAAACAAGAATCCATAGTCGTAATAAAGACAAATGTTGTATAACTACTTCGAGTTTTTCACAGTTATATTGTACACCACTAAGTCATGTTCATAGTTGCAGTTATACTAGTACGTCTGTTTGTCTTGCCAAGCGTATACTAGTATCATTTTATAGTCTACCAAAATGACACCGATTTAGACATGTTACTACACTGATATGTACTAGTATTACATTATTTCACTATAATGTAGTACCGATATTAATATGTTTCTACACGTGTTTGTTATGTACTAGTATTACATTATTTCACTATAATGTAACACCGATATTGATATGACCTTATCACAAATTTTGTTACGTACTAGTATTACATTACTTCACCGCAATGTAACACCGATATTGTTATGACTCCACATGAGTCTTGTTATGTACTAGTATTACATTACTTCACCGCAATGTAACACCGATATTGTTATGACTCCACATGAGTCTTGTTATGTACTAGTATTACATTACTTCACCGCAATGTAACACCGATATTGTTATGTTTTCGCACAAGTTTTCTTTTTATATGACTTGAAAAGTTAGCACCGGCTATAATGTAAAGACACAATGTTGCACATACAATGTTAAAAGAAAACTTTTATTATAACTGTCACAGTTGTACATTAGGATTAGTACATATACAAGAAAATATCCTAATGCAGTTGTACCCACTATTACAACCTAACCGTCCGAGGCCTATTTTACAAGTCAAAACTTCCTCGGAGTAGTACAGTCCAGCCTATTCGATTCCTTTACCGTAGTAAATACAGTAAACATGTGATAATGATGGCCACCGCTGCCATCACTATTGCTGCGTCCAACAGTCGTAGCTCCATCCTCATATTGCCTAACCCTACCATCCATCCCCTAACTCTCTCTACCCCACTCCTACACATACCACCTAAAGTCCACTGAAGTCTACCCTCAATCACCTCCCTCCATGCCCTGGCACCTGCCTCCAGGACAGCAACATGTTCAGCTAAACTCTCATAGGCCGTGCGAGTTTCCCACAGAGTGTCACGTGTTTCCTGCAATGAAACACGCGATAACTGAAGATCCAATGTAACCCGTTGCAGCTGAACTCTCATCTCAGCCTGCTGAGATGACTCGCCTTCCTCATGTATGGAATGAGGTACATCCCGGGGTGCTAGTGGTCCTCTCGGAACAGGACCTGTCGAGATGCGGGCTCGTCCCCGCCTTCCTCCAAACCCTGTAAATACTGGTACTTGCTGTGGTGGTGTAGGGCTTTGTGCCCTCCCGATAGCTGGTGAGTCAGCATCTAACAGATGCTGAGGTATAGGTGGTGTAGGTGGTATTGATGGTAAAGTCTGGTGGGACATTTGAGATGACGGCACTGTCTGTGTTGATCCTGAACTTGTTTCCGTGCCAAATGAATCACTTTCTGAGTCTGACATTGCTGTATCGACACACAAGTTCGTATTAGTAACATAAAATAAATAAATAACAACAACATTTATTTGAGTGTTTATATTTGTTAACTATGTTCGGTGCTCTCAGTGTAACTATTCGAGCCTATGGTTATAATCTAGGTTTCTAAGTCCGCCTAAATTCTATAACCTGGCTCTGATACCACCCTGTCACACCCCCACCTCCGCGTCACCAGACAACGTCATTTTTAAAGGTAGCGGAAGCATAGCGGCGAAGTCTCGAAGGTGAGGGGTGACTTACTTGATCCGGTATCATAACACACATAGTTAAGAAAAGCACTAATTACAAATCATGACAAATATTTATTACATGTCCTGAGTATCCGTTTACAACTTAAGTTCCTTCTATTGCATCCCAAGTCCTAACTACATGGTGCGTGCACAGGTGTTTCCTCACCGTTGGTACTGATTACCTGTAAAAGATTTAAAGTTTAAAATATCAGTATAAAACTGGTGAGTTCATAAATAAGACTCGATACAATATGATATGATAGTAAAGTCAATGGTACACATTAACATAAGTGAATAATCATGTGACCCGTATCCAGATCCTTTCTGACAGTCCAGTCTAGAAAATAACCGAAGTTAAACTCCGTGCCTCTAACTCAATGTCTCACTACATCAAGTCGATACCAGGAATGGTGACAAGCATTCACACAAGGGTAGACGCTATCTATCCATGAATGGGGTTGTCAGCCCGATAGTACTATCTTTGTCCACACATTCGGCCCCACATGGGTTAACCAGATACAGTTGGTTTTGAGGACTTTTGTTGTACACAGAAAATAGTCATAATCCCATGACACCCACATGCAAGCCGGTATTGCAATTGTTACTAAACATATCACACGTTTGATAAAGATTTCATAATAGTCACCCCGATGTTAAGAAAACAGTAAAAGAAAAGGGGTTGTATGAAACTCACCTGAAGTTTATGAAAAGATAAAATCACACGAACGGTGGCTAAAAATGCTAATCTGCATTAGTTTATTTATAATTAATTATTTGTGTTTTAACTTGCTGATTAGATCTGTTTGAACGTTCAATGTCACCGACATTGTAATGAAAAGTCATCGAACTAACATTAGATGTTTAATTAATTATTTAGTCTAATATCATACAATGTACTATAATGTAGGTACCTATACTCGTTTAGGTACCTTGTGTTAAGTTGATGACTCATTGGATTAGCCGTAATAATCTCCGACTAATTAGTTAGGTAATGCTGTTGATTATATTACTTAAACAGTCCCTAGATGAAATCTCGGCTTAGGAATGATTAATTCTTGTCACTAATTATCCATGTATCACAAAACATAACAATATGACATTTGAATAGGTTAAACAATCGTGTTTAACATATTAATCCGACTGTTATCATAAAACCAGACAGTTATTCCAATTGGTAGGGTAATAACTGTGATTAGTTTGAAACACTTGGGATTAACCTTGCATTTCAAAGATTAACCAAAATAATCACTTACATTGTCATAATCCAATGGTTTAAACCATTAGAAGTATTGTTATGGTTTAGTGAAAACCGGGCATTATAACGGATCAAAACAGGCATTTACCCGTTAACAAGACAAGTTATCCGTCAAAAATCATTCCTAGCTATCATCTAAGCAATAATCAACAACCCTAACTATATCATTACGTTCAAAAACACGATCTAATCAATGAAGATCAAGTCAGAAGGTTAAAAAGGATAGTTACCCAAATCAGACGATTCTACGGACAAAATCACGATCAGGACGCGTATACACGTTCACCGGTTCGAGCTGAACGTTCTGGTGGTGTCAAATATGAGTTTTGGTGGGAGATTGGTCAAGATCTTGAGTTTAAAAGGTTTAGAGTCGAGAGGAAAGAAAAATAAAACTTTCTGCATGCTTCTGCGATTTAACATCCTGATTCAGCAGACCGACCTACTCGTCGCGTATCGCGACGAGTGGCCCACATGTCGTCGCGTACCGCGAGGGATTCCGGATAAGATTTGATATCGTAACTTGTCGCGTAACGCGACAAGACTCCAAGGAGTCGTCGCGTAACGCGAGGGATCCAATTTCAAGATTTTTCTTCGTTTCGCGATTCCGGACAATCCGTAACTCGGTTTCACGCACGGTTTTCCCCCATGTTCCCAATTTCTCGCATACTTTAAACCTGTAATGATTAAAATCATCAATTTAACACAGATTCCTAGAACGACCAAACGTGCTCGTGTTATTGATGACGTAATGTTTACCTGCAATTGTCACAGCTCACACACATCACACGACATTATTCGCACGTTAAACGATCACTTGAACTAAACACGTCACCAACGGGTCGTTAGGTCAAACACGATCAACACGAACAAACATGGTCAACGCGACCCACATAACAACTTGGAGTTGTTTGGAAACGAACACGGTCCTGTGAGACCAACACGAATGTGAACACAAACTTACAACACCTATGTGATATAGGTAACCGCTAAAGGCGCACTATTACAAACGTTCACGAGAACAACCGAACTACTAAATTCAGGTGATTTTACAGCGCCACTTTGTCTTTAACTGTCACACCCCCAAATTCCCACTCGTGGTGTCAGTTCACGTGGGTGTGACGTGTCCAAGATCACAGCTCAAGGTCATATAGAACAACTCTATATGCGTTTACAAATCCAAGTTTGACACATACACTTGATAAAATAGTTTGCAGCGGAAAATAAAGTTATCATAACATCGGAAAGAAATATGTTTGAAAGCATGCAGCGGAAATGTAAATAGTTTAATACAACATTGTTTAGAACATTAAGAACTAAATTGTTTTCAAAAGAAACAACAGAATGCATGCGTTCCTAAAGCTCATCCCTTAACGTGCATCCTGTTCCATGCGCAGCTAGTTACCTGAGAATATCAGTTAGAAAAAGTGTCAACACGATGGTTGGTGAGTTCACAGGTTTTGATATACATATAGTAATAAAAGTGTGTCATGCTGTTTATCAATGTTAGTACCGAGCCCTAGGCCCAAAGTGTCAGTGCGTCACTACCGAACTAGACTTGTTTGTCCTTGCCTCCGCTATGTCTCGTATACATAGCAAGTTAGGTCAGAATTTGCACGGGTTATGACATCCAGTCAACATAGTGCCCCGTGGGGTTAGTCATTCCCTAATGGATCCATCCAAATCTACCACGTTGTTCGTACATTAACGGTAAGACTGTGTGAGGGCTTGTTACGAGTTCAACACTTAATGTTTGTCCAATAAACCAGCATACACAAAATGTTTGTATAGTAATGAATGTTTGACTCGATGCAACTAGTATTCTCCCCCTGTTTAAAAGCGTTTGAAAAAGAGTAAAGAGGGGCCGTAAACTCACCTTAGTGATATGAACGGATGAAAGCGTAAGCTCCTGATGTAGTAGGCACGTCGGTCACCGGCAACCTATATCGTATACCGTACGTGAGTTTGTGTAAGTGACCGTGCTAGTGTTTGTGTTAGTGCTCGTGTTTGTGTTCAACAACTCTCGGTTGTTCATGCTTGTCCGTGTCGGTCCACAATGACCGCGTTTGCTCGTGTTGGTCCACATTGACCGTGTTTGACTGTGTTGGTCCACATTGACCGTGTTTGACCGTGTTTGACCAAAGTTGACCGTGTCAAGTCAACGACCCGTTGGTGAACCGTGTGACGGTTGTGATTCGTGTAGCAAATGTTTAAGTACTTGTCGTGTGCAAAACGCGTAAGTCGCGTCTATGGACAACTTACTATTTATAGTAAGTTTCCATTTTTGGAAAGTTCACAAAGCATACCGGTTTTATAGTTCTAGCATGTTCAATAGTCCTACGTGATCATGTTAACACATAGCACGTCATCATACGAATTCATATAAGTCGTTTTCATCATGTTAGTGCATAAAAGTTTCCTAAAATGGAAAGCTTCCATTTATAGCATACGTGATATCGGAAACCATCTAACTTAGCATCTAAACATCATGTTATAACAAAGTAAATCATTTAGCATGCTTGAATCAAACAAAATGTTCCTAAGTCGGGTTTTGTAAAAATAAAGTTACTATAAATAGTAACTTTGTAATTTTTCATGGAAATAGCCATCCTAACATTTCTAATCCATCTTTCATATCACCAATCATCATAATCGTCAATCTAATATCACTTAGGCATACCAACATAACCAAAATCATCACTTAACATTATTTCAACTAATAAAGTTACTAAAAATAGTAACTCATAACATATGACCATTTTTATCACTAAAAAATCATTATCAAGTATTCAAATCATCATTCTAACACCTAATATCAATTCCATATACATGCATGTCTACCATATCATTCATAGCATCATTTTACCAACAAAAAGTTTCTATAAATAGAAAGATTGTCAAAAATCATATTTTAACCATTCTAAACTAAATCAAATCATGTAGTATGCTCCCAATATCATCTATGAACATACAAAAGTACTCAAATTCATCCCAACAATCATAGATCATACATGCATGGCAATATATCAACATTTTGCATACAAATCATGAGTTCCATCCATACCCATCATCATAGATCATCACCAAATGCATTCTAATCATGTTAGATCATCATAAATCATCTTAAAATCAACAAACCCAGAAGTTAAACTCGTGCATGTGTGTCCATGGTGTTTGCATGTGGGTTTTGTGACAATTGCAGGTAAACATTACGTCATCAATAACACGAGCACGTTTGGTCGTTCTAGGAATCTGTGTTAAATTGATGATTTTAATCATTACAGGTTTAAAGTGTGCGAGAAATTGGGAACATGGGAGAAAACCGTGCGTGAAACCGAGTTACGGATTGTCCGGAATCGCGAAACGAAGAAAAATCTTGAAATTGGATCCCTCGCGGTACGCGACGACTCCTTGGAGTCTTGTCGCGGTACGCGACAAGTCAAGATATCAAATCTTATCCGGAATCCCTCGCGGTACGCGACGACATGTGGGCCACTCGTCGCGATACGCGACGAGTAGGTCGGTCTGTTGAACCAGCTTGTTATATCGCAGAAGCATGCAGAAAAATTTTATTTTATTTTTTTCCTCTCGACTTTAAACCCTTTGTAACTCAAGATCTTGACCAATCTCCCACCAAAACTCATATTTGACACCACCAGAACGTCCAGCTCGAACCGGTGAACGTGTATACACGTCCTGATCGTGATTTTGTCCGTAGAATCGTCTGATTTGGGTAACTATCCTTTTTAATCTTCTGACTTGATCTTCATTGATTAGATCGTGTTTTTGAACGTAATGATATAGTTAGGGTTGTTGATTATTGCTTAGATGATAGCTAGGAATGATTTTTGACGGATAACTTGTCTTGTTAACGGGTAAATGCCTGTTTTGATCCGTTATAATGCCCGGTTTTCACCAAACCATAACAATACTTCTAATGGTTTAAACCATTGGATTATGACAATGTAGGTGATTATTTTGGTTAATCTTTGAAATGCAAGGTTAATCCCAAGTGTTTCAAACTAATCACAATTATTACCCTACCAATTGGAATAACTGTCTGGTTTTATGATAACAGTCGGATTAATATGTTAAACATGATTGTTTAACCTATTCCAATGTCATATTGTTATGTTTTGTGATACATGGATAATTAGTGACAAGAATTAATCATTCCTAAGCTGAGATTTCATCTAGGGACTGTTTAAGTAATATAATCAACAGCATTACCTAACTAATTAGTCGGAGATTATTCCGGCTAATCCAATGAGTCATCAACTTAACACAAGGTACCTAAACGAGTATAGGTACCTACATTATAGTACATTGTATGATATTAGACTAAATAATTAATTAAACATCTAATGTTAGTTCGATGACTTTTCATTACAATGTCGGTGACATTGAACGTTCAAACAGATCTAATCAGCAAGTTAAAACACAAATAATTAATTATAAATAAACTAATGCAGATTAGCATTTTTAGCCACCGTTCGTGTGATTTTATCTTTTCATAAACTTCAGGTGAGTTTCATACAACCCCTTTTCTTTTACTATTTTCTTAACATCGGGGTGACTATTATGAAATCTTTTTCAAACGTGTGATATGTTTAGTAACAATTGCAATACCGGCTTGCATGTGGGTGTCATGGGATTATGACTATTTTCTGTGTACAACAAAAGTCCTCAAAACCAACTGTATCTGGTTAACCCACGTGGGGCCGAATGTGTGGACAAAGATAGTACTATCGGGCTGACAACCCCATTCATGGATAGATAGCGTCTACCCTTGTGTGAATGCTTGTCACCATTCCTGGTATCGACTTGATGTAGTGAGACATTGAGTTAGAGGCACGGATTTTAACTTCGGTTATTTTCTAGACTGGACTGTCAGAAAGGATCTGGATACGGGTCACATGATTATTCACTTATGTTAATGTGTACCATTGACTTTACTATCATATCATATTGTATCGAGTCTTATTTATGAACTCACCAGTTTATACTGATATTTTAAACTTTAAATCTTTTACAGGTAATCAGTACCAACGGTGAGGAAACACCTGTGCACGCACCATGTAGTTAGGACTTGGGATGTAATAGAAGGAACTTAAGTAGTAAACGGATATTCAGAACATGTAATAAATATTTGTCGTGATTTGTAATTAGTGCTTTTCTTAACTATGTGTGTTATGATACCGGATCAAGTAAGTCACCCCTCACCTTCGAGACTTCGCCGCTATGCTTCCGCTACCTTTAAAAATGACGTCGTCTGGTGACGCGGAGGTGGGGGTGTGACAGGGTGGTATCAGAGCCACAGGTTATAGAATTTAGGCGGACTTAGAAACCTAGATTATAACCATAGGCTCGAATAGTTACACTGAGAGCACCGAACATAGTTAACAAATATAAACACTCAAATAAATGTTGTTGTTATTTATTTATTTTATGTTACTAATACGAACTTGTGTGTCGATACAGCAATGTCGGACTCAGAAAGTGATTCATTTGGCACGGAAACAAGTTCAGGATCAACACAGACAGTGCCGTCATCTCAATGTCCCACCAGACTTTACCATCAATACCACCTACACCACCTATACCTCAGCATCTGTTAGATGCTGACTCACCAGCTATCGGGAGGGCACAAAGCCCTACACCACCACAGCAAGTACCAGTATTTACAGGGTTTGGAGGAAGGCGGGGACGAGTCCGCATCTCGACAGGTCCTATTCCGAGAGGACCACTAGCACCCCGGGATGTACCTCATTCCATACATGAGGAAGGCGAGTCATCTCAGCAGGCTGAGATGAGAGTTCAGCTGCGACAGGTTACATTGGATCTTCAGTTATCGCGGTTTCATTGCAGGAAACACGTGACACTCTGTGGGAAACTCGCACGGCCTATGAGAGTTTAGCTGAACATGTTGCTGTCCTGGAGGCAGGTGCCAGGGCATGGAGGGAGGTGATTGAGGGTAGACTTCAGTGGACTTTGGGTGGTATGTGTAGGAGTGGGGTAGAGAGAGTTAGGGGATGGATGGTAGGGTAGGCAATATGAGGATGAGCTACGACTGTTGGACGCAGCAATAGTGATGGCAGCGGTGGCCATCATTATCACATGTTTACTGTACTTACTACGGTAAAGGAATCGAATAGGCTGGACTGTACTACTCCGAGGAAGTTTTGACTTGTAAAATAGGCCTCGGACGGTTAGGTTGTAATAGTGGGTACAACTGCATTAGGATATTTTCTTGCATATGTACTAATCCTAATGTACAACTGTGACAGTTATAATAAAAGTTTTCTTTTAACATTGTATGTGCAACATTGTGTCTTTACATTATAGCCGGTGCTAACTTTTCAAGTCATATAAAAAGAAAACTTGTGCGAAAACATAACAATATCGGTGTTACATTGCGGTGAAGTAATGTAATACTAGTACATAACAAGACTCATGTTGAGTCATAACAATATCGGTGTTACATTATAGTGAAATAATGTAATACTAGTACATAACAAACACGTGTAGAAACATATTAATATCGGTACTACATTATAGTGAAGTAATGTAATACTAGTACGTAACAAAATTTGTGATAGGGTCATATCAATATCGGTGTTACATTATAGTGAAATAATGTAATACTAGTACATAACAAACACGTGTAGAAACATATTAATATCGGTACTACATTATAGTGAAATAATGTAATACTAGTACATATCAGTGTAGTAACATGTCTAAACGGTGTCATTTTGGTATTTGGGTAGACTATAAAATGATACTAGTATACGCTTGGCAAGACAAACAGACGTACTAATATAACTGCAACTATGAACATGACTTAGTGGTGTACAATATAACTGTGAAAAACTCGAAGTAGTAGTATTATAAACATTTGTCTTTATTACGACTATGGATTCTTGTTCTGACTTTACTTTATCTGTGTGTGATAGACTATGGCCCCTAGAAGAGGTCGTTCTGCTAAAAAATCCTCAAACTCAAGAATCCATTCAGGATCCACCTGTGAATGGACCTAGTCTAAATGAAGCGGACGTTGCTCGTATAGCAGGTGACCAATTATCCGCTGTTTCTTAGGGCATGTTGGCTCAATATCAAACAAAACGTGCTCTGGCTCGGGTAGGGTAGAGTCCATACGGAGCATAATGCTACAGGCGGACATGTTGAAACCCGCCATACGACTAGTACCAACACAATCAATCCGGATCCTCCACAACGAGGATGCACTTATAAGTACTTCGCTTCTTGCAATCCCCTACTTTTACGGGGAAGGAAGGAGCGTCAGGACTTTTGAAATGGATTGAGAGCATGGAGACTAAGCTCAAGATCAGCCAGTGTTTGGCTGAACACAAAAGTGTTATGCAGCTTGTTCACTGACAGACTCAGCATTGACCTGGTGGAATACCCAGGCAAAAACCTTGACCACGGCTGTTGTGGATGCTATGACTTGGGACGAGTTTTAAAACTTGATTCTGTCAGAAATTGTCCCATCACTGAAATCCAAAAGCTCCAAGAGGAATTTGGAACCATTTCTATGATCGGTGCTGATTGTTTGAAATTATACCGATCGATTTCACGAATTAACATGTCTGCTGCCAAACATGTTTCCAACTGAGCAGGCTTTGATAGAAAAATATATCAAAGGTCTGGTACCTCAAATCAAGGGAATGGTCACGGCAGCTGAACCACGTACTTTGAAACATGCTATCACCTTAACCACCAGGCTTACCGATGTTGAGTAAGAAGTGGTACATGACAGTGAAAGGTGAGTCAAGCAGCAGTCTGGCAAACTACTACCCCAGCACTGTTAAAGGGGTGAAACGAAAATGTGTTGGGAAAGGCAAAACCAGGGGCTCGGTGGAACCAGCCGGAATGTGCAAATGGCAAAGGGATACATTGCCACAACTTTGGAGAGAAAAAGCCTATGTAGGGCAAGCACCTAAATGTCCTAAGTGCCCATTTCATCATGTGGGACCCTGCCCTGTTTGTAACAATTGTAACAAGATGGGGCATTTCTCCAATATTGCAATCTCCCTGTTCGCCGATCAAACCAAGGAACTCAACAACAAAAAACCACAACAAATCAACCGGTCGTGTTTCAGATGTGGAAGCCCGGATCACTTCATGAAAAACTGCCCTAACACAACCAAACCAGGGCAATGAAGCAAGAGGAAGAGCCTTCCAGATAGGGGCGGAAGAGGCTCGACGTGATAAACAACACCGTAACGGTACGTTTCTTCTTAACAATCACTATGTATCTGTTCTTTTTGACACCGGAGCGGACAAAAGTTTTGTTTCCTCTGATTTTGCTTCACTACTCGGATTGGCCGTTGATAACCTAACAAACCTTACGTCATTGAACTGCTAATGGCAAGTCAATTATGACTAACAATGTGATTCAAGGGTGTTTATTGAATCTAAACGATCATCTTTTTAATATTGATCTTCTTCCTATTGAATTGGGAAGCTTTGATGTGTTATTGGTATGGACTGGCTTTCAGAAAATCGAGTGGAAGTCATATGTCAAAATAAGATGATTCGTATTTCATTACCAAATGGTGATACACTTATGATACAAGGTGAAAGGGCTGGCAGGAAACTGAGTATCATATCATGTATGCAAGCTCGAAAGTGCTTAAGAAAGGGCTGTCAAGCCTTTTTTAGCTTACGTGACTGAAAACAAACCACATCAAAAACGTATTGAACACATTCCTGTAGTTCGAGAATATCCTGAAGTTTTTCCTGACGATATATCAGGATTACCCCCAGTGAGACAAGTTGAGTTTCGTATTGACTTAGTACCAGGAGCAGCACCTATAGCTAAAGCTCCTTACCGATTGGCTCATCGGAAATGCAAGAACTATCGAGTCAATTACAGGAACTTTTAGACAAAGGGTTCATTAGATCGAGTTACTCACCTTGGGGCGCACCTATCCTTTTGTGAAAAAGAAGGACGGTACTCTAAGGATGTATCGACTATCGGGAACTCAATAAATTGACAATCAAAAAATCGTTATCCACTACCCCGTATAGATGATCTATTCGATCAATTGCAAGGTGCTTGCTATTATTTTTCAAAAATCGATCTCAGATCTGGATATCATCAACTACGAATCCATGATGATGATGTTTCTAAAACAGCTTTTCGAACTCGATACGGGCATTATGAGTTTTTAGTAATGCCCTTCGGGCTGACTAATGCGGCCTGCAGTGTTATGGATCTGATGAATCGTGTGTGTAGACCTTAC